>CAJQZJ010034361.1:1014952-1025055 GCA_907164525.1 Lophiomys imhausi
TGTGGTGTGTGTGTGTGTGTGTGGTGTGTGTGTGTGTGTGTGTGTGTCTGTCTGTGTGTGTGTGTGTGTCTGTGTGTGTGTGTCTGTGTGTGTGTGTGTGGTGTGTGTGTGGTGTGTGTGTGTGTGTGTGTGTGTCTGTGTGTGTCTGTGTGTGTGTGTGTGTGTCCATGCCTGTTTTTTTATGTAGGCACTTGCATTCAAATTCACGTTCTCATGCTTGCACTGCAGTTGCTTTGTCCACTAAGCCAGTGTAACACTTTAATACAGTTCCTCATATTGTGGTGACCCCCAACGGTAAGATTATGTTCATTGTTACCTCATAACTGTAATTTGAGTCATAGATATCTGTGATTTTGGGCGGTCTTGGGCAATCCCTATGAAAGGGTCATTCGATCTCCCAGATTGAAAACCACGGCACTAAGCCGTCTTTGCAGCCCCAACCATTCCTTATTATGGTTCATAAAACAGTGACAATATTTGTGACTGAAGAAGGTAGAAGTTGTGTGTATTTGAATGTTTACAGAAGACTGGCATCAGACAAGAAGAAATTCTGGTAGACGTAATTTCCTGGTAGACCATTTGTAATTGATAAGTTGTAGCATAAGAACAGGACAGTATTGAAACAGTAACACAGAAGCTTATTGTGAATTCTTTTAATTTTGTCCTTTATCTGTTTATTCCCTATTTCATGCAGTCATTGCACTCTGACAATTATTAGACAAAACAGTTAGCATGTGAAAGAGAACCAACTCTGAGAGTCTTTTAAACAGCTCTTAAGTGAAGGTGCTGCATCTGGTGTATGAAACGTTTTTTTTTTTTCCTCTGAGGTAAGGGTCCTGTGTTGCTCGAGATGTGCTTGAATCCTCTCAGGCTGTCTTCCCACCTCATTCACCCATGTTTCTGGAATTACAGACTCAGACTACAGTGTTAAAATAACTTTAGTCAAATCACACTACAGTTGCTGTTTGGAATTGGTTTTCCTATTTTGAAATATTTTAT
Source organism: Lophiomys imhausi (assembly GCA_907164525.1). NCBI lineage: Eukaryota > Metazoa > Chordata > Mammalia > Rodentia > Muridae > Lophiomys > Lophiomys imhausi. The sequence continues at coordinate 1,015,952 of CAJQZJ010034361.1, forward strand.
GTCTTGATGGAGACATCATGATCATTCTTGTGAAGTAATGTGTCATACTGAGTATAAGAAAGAGTACTTTATTAGCAGTATTTGAGTTTAACCATAGAAGCGAACTCACGAACTCTCTCTCTCTCTCTCTCTGACACACAGACACAATTAAGCATAGATTATTCAAAGGAGGAATTTTCACCCTATATGAGAAGGGAGTGTTCATGTTGTCCGGGGTCTAAGGGACGCCTGCAGGGACTCACGATAACAGCAAAGGTGGTGGGTTCCAGTGAAAGGCCATGGAAAGGGGACGCAGGAAGGTGGGCGAGCCGGAGCCCTGCTGAGGCCAGCTGCTGCTGCTGCACTGCGGCAGGACAGACAGCTGCCCCCTGTGTGCAGCTCATGTACCTGAGTGGGCTCTCTGCTCTGTGGGTGAGTGTTGCCACATTTGTGAGAGAGCGAGCTCTGCATTGGCATATATGTGGGATACTCACAGACATGCCTGAGTCTTCCAGTATTTTAATGTTTTACCTCATATGCGATAAAGAGGGTGGAATTGTTGCAAAGCATAGGGCCTTGTCAGTTGTTTAGAAAGCCGTTACCTTATTAAAGGTGGTAGAGAGCTCACATTTGCTTTGGACCCGAAAAACCCAGTGTTTCCCAAGGAAAAGGGGCAGAATGAGACCAGTGTACTTGTTCCCTTTAGCGTGTGCTCATCACTTTTGCTTTTGCCTTCAGAATCACCCAGTCCTTCTCTGCACATGGTTCAACCATGAGTTAAAAAACAGATGGTGGCCATGGAGAGGCTCAGCAGGTAACTCGTCCAAGAGTGCTTTTGATCACTCTGAAGTGCTCAGCACCACCCAGTTAATATTAAAATGCAGTTAGCACTATTATGACTTACACATGTGGCTTGCTCAGGACCAGCATGTGGCTTGTAGTGTCTTTTCATATTCTGCTTCTTTTCTGTTGTCTGCATTTCCAGGGAAGACTGCATTTTTCTCATGTTTCAGGGAGTCAGCCTTAGTCATTTACCTCTTCACTGCTTACAAACACAAGTAATTTTGAAAAGGGATAGGTAGGGATTAGAGGTGTAAGTCAGTGGTTGAGTGTATGCCCAAGCTTGATTGAGACCCCAGTTCAGGCTTAGAACTGGTACAGGCAACAGGGAGAGAGGTAAATTCTCAATTTGTGCACTTGAAACTAACTTCCCCTAAAAGAGTAAAAACTGGCATTGCCATAAAGACACATGGAGGTGGCTGGCAGAGAAATATTATGAGAATATGTTTTCATTTGAGTCCCAGAAGTGTGGATATGGGGCTGCTTCCCAGCAGCTGACTACAATTTGTCCCGTGCTCTAGCAGAGGCATGGTTTTGCCAGCTGCAGATAGCTTCTACAATTGTGTGATGTCTGGGGACTTTTCAGAGCGTATATAAATGCTAGGGGCCTAGAGTCATGGTGGGTGTGGTGGGTTGTTGGTTGCTGTTGGTTGTGATTTGTTAAGTAGTAGCAAAGAAATAGCAACAAGAAGAAATCAGATATCCTGAAGGAGAAGATCAGACTTGTCTCAAGAAGGTTGTCATGCTTAATAAGCAGGAAGTAGTGTAATGATAACACCACCCCCTTTCCGAACTCTGACTTTTTTCAGGGATCTCTTTCCTTTCCTCTTTGTCTTTTTTTTCTCTCATATTTAGTGCTAGGGGGTGGAAAGGGAAGAAGAAAAGGGATAAAGGAGTGGAGAAGGATAGAAGAAAGAACCCACAAACTACCAAACAACAGTTACAGACAGCCATTTTTTAAAAAGTCCTGATTCTCAGTTAACTGTTTCAGAAGCACAAATAGGACCTTGAACCCTTGATGCCTGGACCTCATTTCAAATCAGAATCTTCCCAGTGGTTTTGCTTCATCCCCCCCCCACCCCACCCCCACACAAATTGGGATAATATTCAGTCACTACAGAAGGCAACCGACCAAGAACAGATGGTTCACCAAGTCTGTATAGGGTACGGTAGCACCTTTGTTTCATTTCCCATCTTGCCCATATTGTGCTTAGCACATAGTCGGTTCAGTTGTAAATGAACTCTGAGCCCTGAACTTTGTTTTTCGGAGCAAGCTTCTCTTACAACAGGGGAGGCTGCAGGACCATTTCCTTTCCTGGAACTAATCTCTGCACTGCCCAAGAAGTGCTCTGAGCCTGTGCATTCATCCTCCTGTCTTTGACATTGCCTGCAGGAAAACAGTTCAGTAGTTCAAAGCCCATCATACCTTCAGAGACTCCCTAGACCCCTGTTTCCTTGCAGTCCCTTGGAGCTGATGTATGACGCGGGGCAGAGAATAGTTGGGACTTAGTATTCCATGCTAGGCTTTGTGGTCACTCACTCCACATTCCCCGCATTTCTGTATCCTCATCTGTATAATGGATATTTTAATTCCCATGATTAAATATTTAAAAATAGCCTAACTCAGTGTTTAACACCTCAGTGGAATGATAGCTCTTAGGACTTGAGCATTCATTTTCACGCATGCTTGGGACTCTATTTTAAAAGATCATCTTTTATCAAGGCAGGTTTCCCTCCATCTTCTCATAGGGCCTTTTCCTTTTCCTCCAATCTTCTCTCCTCTCTTAAATTCGTGATCCTTCTACCTTACCTCTTAAATACTAAGGTTGCAGATGGGCACCCCGGCTCCTGGTTTGTGGGGTGCTGAATATTGAACCCAGATCTTCATTCTTGCCAGGCAAGCACGCTACCTACCTATGGAGCTACTTTTCCAACCCTCTTTTTCTCTCCAAATTCCTTTCTCGTGGGGGCTTCCTTAGCTTGTACCTTTGCTGTCACGGAGCGTCACCCTGCAACTTGGACCCCTGCCCCAAAACTTGCTTCCAGGTTGTCCTGAGAGGTTGGTGCTGGGGCAGAGAAGCATTCCATGCCCTGTCGCCAGGGGTAGAATTGGTGTGAGGACTCAAAATTGTCTTATGGCCTCAGTGTGGGACTTGGTTTGAGAGAACTCTTGACCCCTTTTCCTATATTCTCTGTCCTTGGTGTCTCTGTGTGTGTTTCTTAAGCTTCATTTAGGATTCCTCTGTCTCCTGCTGTTCCTTAAGAGCTCTTCAGAAGGAATCCCTTGCATCTTAAGATCCTTGCTTACCCCACTCTCCCTGTTGTGGTTACACTACATCAGATCTGAGCATGTGTTTCCCTCCTGAGCCTCTGAGGCACCCTCCTTGTCTGCAGTCTGAACAGCCTGCAGGGTAATCCCTATTGTGTGTAGTGTGTTGGAGGTCCTACCAGACACCCTGTGCTTTATCCTATTCCATTAATGGGCTTCATAATCCTTTCCTGCCCTGTTTTTCCAGCTGTTCTATCTAGTAAATTCCAACTCAGAATCAGCTCAGAAATCCCCTTCTGGGGTGAAGCCTCTCTCCTCCAGGTGTCAAATAGCAGATAAGTGAGTGTGATGCCTCTCTCCTGAGATACTAAGTAGAAGATAAATTAATAAAAACAAACAGCATAAGATTACTTTGCCACCTCCCCACCCTGGCTTCTCTTCTTCTCCCAGCATTTGATTTGGTACTTGAATATTGATGACAAATCTTCAAGAATGAGAGTGGAAAAGTTTGTTTTACTTGCAGATTGTTCTGTGAGAGTGAGGGCCAGCCTTGAGCCTGCCCTGAGGCTAGTGCCCTGCTGAAACAGTCATGCCGCTCACCCCACAGTCTGAAGTCAGTCTCCCTCCTCAGTGAGAGGAAGCCTCATCCTTTCCATTCTATTCCCACAAGAACCCAAAGCATGATGAATGTATTAGGATATTAAACTGTTTCTCAGTGGGAGTCAGTGCTCAGCTAGAGTTGGTGTGTGTCCTTCCAAAGTAAGGGGGATCTGCTTGGGTGGGTCTAGGAAGGATTATATAAATTAAGAGTGAAAAAAAAAAGGTTTGGGTTCGTGATGGCTCAGTGGTTAAGAGCTTTGATTTCTCTTTTAGAGGACTCAGACTTGATCCCCATCATCCACATGGTGGCTCACAAACATCTGTAACTCCAGTTCTAAGATCCAACTCCCTCCTCTTGCCTGTTTCAGGCACTGCATGCATGTGGCACACAGATACATATATATATATACACACACACACACACACACACACACACACACACACACACATGCAAAAGCCATACAAGTAAAATAAAAATAAATCAATCTCAAATAAAAAATAAAGTAAAATTTAAAACTAAAGCTTTGATGAGGACATAATATCAGTAACTAAAAATACCTGCACAGTATAGTGGTACGAGCCTCTACTCCTAACACTAGTAAGGTTGAGGCAGAACAGTTGTCCAGTCAAGGCCAGCCTAGACCACTTAGGGAAACCTTGTCTTAAAAAAAAAAAAAGTTGTAGGGGCTGGAAAACTGGCTCACTGGGTAAGAACACCTGCTACTCTTGCCAGGGGACCCTGGTTCAGTTCCCAGCACTTACACAGCCTCTCACAACTCTCTGTGATTCCAGTTGTAGGGCCTCCAACACCACCTTCTAGCTCCTCTGGGTACTGCATGCATTGGTGTTCATATTTACATGCAGCAAAACACTCATACACATAAGAACGGCATTACAGTCGATAGGTGATGTTAGGGTAGTTCCTGTCAATACTCAGATTTTTTCTTTTAGGTAACTTTTGTTTTGGGTTTGTTTGTTTCCTTTTGTTTTGTGGATACACAGTCTTTTATTATGTAGTCCTGACTGCCTGGAACTCAATATGTAGACCAGGCTGGCTTCACACTGCCAGAGACCACCTGCCCTTGCCCGTGTTGTGCTTCAGTGGACACTCCCAGTGCATAGTCAGCACTGTAGCATTTGACAAATAGTGGCCTTTTGAATGCCATCTGACTTTGAATTGTGATTTTACGTGGGAAGGGTAGGAAAATGGGGGTTGGACGAGAGAGGTGGGAGGCATTCAGTTAAAATTCCTGACTTCAATATATTCTGCATAATGATACAGCATTAATGTTACACTAGTGGGGCTGGAGAGATGGCTCAGAGGTTAAGAGCACTGGCTGCTCTTGCAGAGGTCATGAGTTCAACTCCCAGCAACCACATGGTGGCTCACAACCATCCACAATGAGATCTGGTGCCCTCTTCTGGCTGCAGATATACCTGCAGACAGAACACTGTATACATAATAATAAATAAGTCTAAAAAAAAATGCTACACTAGTGGTGGAGAGGTCCTCTTGTGTCAGTTCTGTAGAAGAGGCAGCGGACACCGTGACCTAGAAGCCACTGTGTCTCTGGGGAAGACTGAGACACAATGGTAAGAACTCTAGATATGGGAGTGAAAACACAGGCCTTATCTTCTTGGTGTTAGACCTTTGGAATAGTTAAGAATCTAAATACTCGGTTACACTTCAGAGAAGATTGCACCAGAAAGGGGGGGGGGGGATGGACTTCTGAGGTAACTTGGGACACCAAGGAGAATGTTTTTCCTGGGCCTTCCTCCTTCAGCAATGACACCTGCCTTCTGACCCCACAGCACCCCCCATTACCTCCTCCTTAGATTTCAGTTGTGTATTGGGAGTTCCTCTTTGACATTTTCTTTTCCCATGCTTTGCAGTCAATGCTCAGGAAGTAATATATGGGCTGGGAGATGTTAGTGATTACAAACACTTGTCAAGCAAGTGTGAGCGCCTGAGTTCAAGTCATCAGAACCAGTTTAAATCTGGGTGGAGTGATACTTACCTGGGAGTGTTACTGCAGCCGAAGAATCTCCAGAAGATCTTGGACCAACTAGAGCGGCATGCAGAGCCATGAACAGCAAGAGATTCTGTCTGAAACAAAGTGGAACACACACACACAGATCTGTTTACTCCAAATTACCATGAAAGTTGATTAGTAATAAGAGTACTCACTGCCCAAATTTTAATCTCCAGACACAATGTGAAAAAAGAGCAGGCATATGTGGCTGCTATCCACAATGTCAGGATTGTGGTGGGAAGTGAGGGGATAGATAGATATAGGGTTTCCCAAGATTACTAGCTAGACTAGACAATCAGTGAGCTCTAAGTTTAACTGGGAAACACTTCTTCAACATATAAAATAGAGAGCTATTAAGGAAGACTAACATTAGGTGTGGGACCCCCTATACACATGTGGATGTACATATACACACATCTACCAGACATACCCATACTCAGGACAGAGAGGGGGGGAGGAGGAGAGAAAGGAAGGAGGGAGAGAAAAAAGAAAGTAGAAGGGTTAGAAAAGGGAAGAAAGAGAGAGAATTAATTGCAGTAAAATTTGTCGTATTCTTTCCTTTTGTGATGGAAAATTTCACACACCTGTGGGTCTGGCATAGGTTCTGGAGGGTCTGGCCACACCCACCTGTTCAGGACCCACAGTGGCATCCTGTGTTTGGAAAGAAGTGCCTGGTGGTAGTAAGTTCTGGAATGTCTTGTGGTTGTCCCACTGTAAGAGATATTGCTGGCCCCTTCTATTTAAAGTGGAAAAGTCAGCAGAGCTCACGCACCTCACTGGGGTCTTATTTCTTCTTTCCTCACAAGCTTTTCTGTCTTTTGACCACACACCTTTGTGGGCATGTCCAGCCAGGGCACTCGGAGGCTGGAGACTAAGACTGCAAGGACCGGGTTTGAGGAGTGCGCACTGCCCCCTCTGCATTGGTATTATAGCTTTTCAGGGTTCCTTCATGCACACCTCTGTTGTTGATGTAAATCCTGAGTGTTTGCTTGCATTGTGCTGCCTGTAAATCTTGAACACGGCAAAGATATAAAAAAAAAAAATGGAAAAAAATTAAAAGTGAGCTCAGGTCCCTGGAATGCACCCATTTGTTCTGCCAAGTACAGTCTGGAAAGTGAAAATAGTCTGAACAAGCCTGAGTAGCTTTCAGGTTTCCAGGGGACAGTGTAGATCCCTGGATCAGAAGGTGAAAGGCATTCTCCTTGGCAGGAAACAGGTCAATTAACACCACCACTTCCATCTAGCACTGGCTGCCAGCTCCAGCCCCTCAGCCTGGACAGCCTCAGAGAGGCTCTATCAAGGGCCAGGCCAACTTAGGTCCTTATCTTTGTGGGGTGAGGAAGATGATTGAGGGATAGACAGAAGGATGTTCCCAAGGCATAGCTGTGAGCTTTCTGACTGCTCTTCTCTGAGGTCCCAAAGCAGAGGAGGAGACTGTGAAGAACTTTGTAAGTTGGCAGCATGCCCACCCCACCCCTTACTGGGGTGTTTGCTTCACTGCTATAGAGACAATCTTGGGAGCTCAGCAAAGAGGACACTGGCTGCCCAAACTCTGAGCAACCAGTGTATTGTCCTTGTCACACTGTCATGTCCCTTTGCCTTTTGCCTTCTTTCCTCCCTCTGTTTTTGTTATGGTAAAATTGCAAAGATGCTAACTAACCACAGGACTCTTCATGGTCAAGTTGCTGACTTTTATCCTGTCAATTTCAGGGGCTTAACCCTTAGATCATGCTGGGAACATGGCACACAATAAAACAATGTGCAAAAAAAAATACTCTAATTTTTCTCTGGAAGTCGATGTTCACAGAAGTTTTGGGGGGGCAGAGAGTTTTCCCCACACATAGTACTTAGCTGTGCAGACCTGTGGTGTTTTCTGTGCCTTTTTACTTTCTTGGTCACTGATCAGAGCAGCTTTTAGATGATGTCATAGCCCATTTTGGCAAGAACCCTTTAAACAGCACGTACATGCAATGCCATAATGTGTTACACATAATGTATATCGAGGCATTCATTTTGCTAAAGTAAATTCTGAGTTTAACTGGGTGAGAGGTCATCTTAGTCAACCCTGCTACACTTAGAAGCAAAATCACTTGCGATTGGTATTTCATAGATTTAGATTTCGCCCAGTGTGAGCCATGTACCCTTGGGCATGAAAACTCATCCCTCATAGTTCACCTCCTTCTCAGAGGTATAAAATGGGGGCAAATGATAGCAGCAACTTGGAGGGTTGTCACAGTTCCCTGTGTGACTGCAGACGCTTACCAAGGGCTTTGGAATTTTTAAGTATTATGGAAGAAAGACCAGGACATCATCCCTCCCTCCACCACACCCACATATGAGAATTGCCTCTTGTCAGAGAATGGAGGAGACAGGCCTCCTGCTGTCTGGGTCAGAGTGATCATAGTAAAGGTCAGGGATGAGTGGGGGCTGAGATTCATAGGGGCATCCTGCAGAGCCTGGCAGTTCGCATTCCAGACACTCTCCCCTGTTTCTTCTGCCTCCTGACTCTCTGGCCTGTCTGTGGGCCTGAGGAGTGAGTGAGGACAGGCCAGTGTGAGTCTGTTTGAACCCACTCAGCCCGTTGAACCCCCTAGATGACTTTGCTGTTTGTTGGAAATGCTGGAAGAAGGGTTAGCAGGCAGAAACCTGAGTGGACAGGACTCTCTTTTACTCCCCCGAGTGCAGTGGAGCAAATGCCTGGCCTCTAGGATGCACCAGGGCAATGAACTAACTGGATAACTAGATCTCAGAGGCTCTTACTGCGGACACCATACATTTCGGCATCCTGCAGATGTATCTTCTGCCTGGATATACTGTGGATGGGACCTGCACAGGTGGGATGTGATGTCACGGAGGCTGAAGACCACATGGCATGCAGACTCAGCAGCCATTGTATTACTGTACCAACTGGAGCAGTCTTAGCACTGGGCAGATCTCCTACTGTTGGGTCAACACTGTCCCTGTCACTGTATCTTGTTCCATTGAGTAGTGTGATGCGATCACCACATGAAGCAGCCCACTGAAAAGGCAGCATGTTCAGTCCCTGGATTTGGCGATCAGGATCACAATGGGACAACTGAAGTGAATATTGCAGATAATGCCCGTAAAGTCACATTTCCTGCCATCAGCAGCCTTGACTTTCATCTTAAGTTCAATTTATCCAGCCAGACACACAGTGCAAGCAGGCTATGCTACTTTGCTTCAGCTTCAATAAGGCGCTGTAGTAAGCCCTGAAAATTCTGCGAAGTAGATAGTACAAGGTGTGAACTAGAAAAGGTCCCTGGAAAATAACAATACCCCCTTAGTGTGTGAATTTTACAGAGTAAAGGTTACTGATCGCCAGTTGTGGACTTGGGAATCTCCAGTGTTTTTTTTTTTTTTTT
>CAJQZJ010034361.1:1030055-1062290 GCA_907164525.1 Lophiomys imhausi
ACAGGAAACCATCATTATTTCTTTGTGCTGAGAGCTTGTAGATTACACTTTTAGAGGTTTGAGTCCTAGAAGTGTGTCACTAGGCTGGAACCAGCCAGCTTGTAGGGCCAGGCTCCCTCCAGAGGCTCCAGGGAAGAAAGAGTTCCCTTACTTTTTCTGGCCCTAGGTGAATGCCAGTATTCCTTTGCTAGTGGCCTATTCACTAGCATCTTATGGTCTCTGGCTTTGTCTTTATGTAGCTTTCTCCCTGCATGTGGAATCTCCCTCCGCTCCTTCCCTATAACAATGCATGTGGTCTTATTCAGGGCCTGCCTAGAGAACCCAGGGAAGTTTTCTCATCTCAAAATCCTCCATCACATCCCCCAAAGACTGGGCCACGTCAGACAACTCGCCCATTCTGAGAGTTGGCTTCTGGCTTTCCTCTTAGAGGCCATTTCAACCCACCCCAGGTTACTTCCAGCATCTCTTTTTAAAAAGTTGAGCCAGAATAGGCTCGTGACCTCATTGTTGGTTCAGGCCTGATTGATAAATGCGCTCTCTCGGCTTGGCTATAGGATTGAGGTGTACTGTGTGGTGGCACCACATGGGGCTGTGTCTGCTAACAGGCCAGGAGCCATTGGCAGAGCTGCCTCCTTTCTGGAGGGAGGAGGCAGTGCTCTTAGGGAAAGCCATGCATAGGTGAGCTATATAGTCAGGATCTCAGATTGAATGCTGGGACACTTTTCCCATGTATGTTTTTATGGTCAACTTTTATTACTGTGACAAATTACCCAAGACAAGCAATTAAAAAAGGAGGAAAGTTTGGCTCAGCCCCTGGTTTCAGTCCATGATCTCAGGCCTAGGGAAAGGAAGAAACCTTATGTGGAAGGATGTAGCCTGGGACAGCCACTCACCTAGTGTCAACCATAAAACATTGTAAAATATGGAGTAGCAGATGTAATTAATGCCATTTCTTAAGAAATGACAAATCTGTCCAGTTTGGCATGTACAATTTCTTTGAAAAGGAAACAAGTCAGTTTTTTGCCTAGCATAGGACTCATTAAAGTTATTCTTTGAAAGAACTTAGTGAATCTAATATTTCTTTAAGGTTTAATACCTTCTAAGAAGACCCACAGCAGCCGAACTTGTTGACATTGTGAATGGGTCCTATCTTCTGCTTGAGATCGCCATTTCTATAGACTCTGTTTGACCTACTCTTGAAAAAGTGTTATCAGCCCCTCAGATTTTAAGAGTCAATCTGGGAAGTGCATTCAAGTTGAAGTATCTTCTTGTGGTTTTAATAATTGTTTCTTGTTACAATGAACTTAGGTCTTATGGATTTTTGTTTTTCACCCACCTTTGGGGAGGTTTTTTGCCTAACTTAGAAAAGTAGAAACTTTTAAACTATATGAGATAGTATTTGATACCTGTCTCACCCTTTTCTTCCAGAATTTTAGAATCCTGTCAGATTTGGTGGGATATGTATGTGTATATAAGCATGCATCTGTATATACACATGTATATATATGCATGGCCATGGAGATATATATACACACACACACACACACACACACACACACACACACACACACACACATACACATCACTGTCTGGCAGGTATTATATTGTTTCTGTGTCATCAAATGGATAATCAAGCTAGTCAGGGCTCTCATCTACTGGGAGTCTGCAGAACATTTTAAAACAAGAGGTTGGTGAGAGCAATGGAGGTCACATACAAAGCCAGGATTGTCCAACTCAAGCAAGAATAAACTAACTAGAGGGAAAAGTTTTAACCAGACCCGAAAACTCAGTTAGAATATTCAGTTCCTGGCCATGACTGATAATGGCAGGATGCTCAGATACATAACCATGGCTATCTGAGGATGAGAAAAGAGAAGGCAGGCAGAGGGGGCTAGAGCCCATGGCCCCTGCAGCCTGGCTCTGGTTCAGCCCATTGGGTTGTGTGCTCAGTGCTTAGGATGCTGTGAGCAGCCCAGTGAAAGTGAGGAGCAGCCAGGGCGACAGACCACATGGCCCCCTGGAATAGCTTTTCCAGTCTTACTCTCGATGAATCCAGAGCTTGGGTTAGGCAGTTTTGCTCTGCCTGCTCTTGTGAGCCTGTAGTTTTTGTTACTTAACGTGCTCTTTCCAGAAGAGCATCAATCACAGCATGTACGATGCCCTGCCAGTTCCTTTTGGAACCAGTTTAGATGAGATTTTTTTTTCCCTCTCTTTTTTGTAGAGTGCTTTGGACAAAACCGTAACCATGTCTGGTAAGTCGTTTTACTCTTTGAGAGCAGCTTTGGAGACTGAAATACACTTTCCATTTAGTAGCATTTGCCTTTTCTTGTGGGCCACATTTTTGGAAACATGTTGAAATCTTAAATATAGACACTATGGCCTACTGCTGCTGCTATTGCTTGCTGTCTGGAGCAATGTTCCACTCTGATGTCTCGCTGAGTGACTGGCAGCAGTGGAAACGAGCGTGGTTTGAGGTGACAGGAGCTGATTGGGAGTCTCACCTTTGCTCCTTTTGCAGCTTTGGGCTGTGGAGCAGGCATACCACTCTTTCCCAGAATATTCAATCAGACATACACTCTTGCAACTCCTCCTACATATTAATAACATGCATGAAAACATGGTTGTAGAAATGTCATTACTGTGAAAGAAGCAATAAGTTCCTAGATATCCAAAGTATACTTAGTAAAATGTGACTTTTCCAAAATTTTCATTACTATGTTTGTTTTGAACTTATGTATATATGTGTGTGTGCACATATATGCATGTGTGTGCATGTATGTATATGCATATGTATATATGTGTGTGCATGTGAGTATGTGTGTGTATATGCATGTGTATATGTGTGTTTGTGCATGTATGTGTGTATATGAACATTTCCATAGAGCTTACATATGTAAAGTGGAATTGTTATTTTCTCAGCTAGTCTCTCTGCTACTAATTCATTCTACACACAGCAGCCAGAGAAATCTTGTTTAACTCATCTCTGATATTCTCCTTTCAAACTTAACATAAAGTACAGTCGCTTTTCCCAGCAGGGGACCGTGTCTGCCTCTACCACTCACCTCCCTCTCAATCCTCTCACATTCCCGCCCTGACTGCCCTGGGGCTTTCTCTCTCCTTAGATTTCTGCTCATTGTGCAGTGGTGCCTTTTTTGGACCTTCCTCTCTTAGACCAAATGGTTTAGGGTCAGAGGAGTCATGTTGGAGAACTCCAGCCTCTTGGTCTTCCTGACTCCCAACACCAACGGACCTACTGGAATCCCTTGGTGTGTGTGTGCGTGTTGTCTACAGTCCTTCACATGAGTTCACCCTTGGCTATATCCAAAACAGACTGAGTTGGCAGAAGTTCAAGAGCAAAGCTCACTCAAGGGCACTTCCAAACATCTTTTATAGATACTATAAATATTGCTAAATTTGCCTTTTATTTAGAGGGTTTTTTTTTTCATTTTATAAGACTGGGGTTAAATGCAGGATTCCATTGTAGTTGAAAAGAATCACGAGATACCTTATTAATCCAAACACCAGGATTGGACGGCACAAGGAACAGCTGCAATGAAATGCTTTTTCTTGACAGTTTGAATGCTGGGTACCAGTTCACTGTTAAGTCTGGGCCGTCCCCATGGATGGTGGTCTTCCCTACAATAAGCCTTGCGTTTTCTTCTGCTAAATAAATGTGGGGAATTTTTGTCACCATCCCCTAGTGTTTTCTAAGGAAAAAATGAACCTCCCTTGGTGACTATGGTTACGTTTGGTTGCCCAGTATTGTTTTTACCTGCGTCATTAGCTTTTATCCACAGTTAAAATCTGGATTTTTTGTTTCCTTTCTTTTCTCCTAATTCTTGTTATGTTTGATGTAATTCAGAGAAATTAAAACTTCAGCAATGTATTCTTGAATACATCATCAAAACCATCTCAGAGAAAGCAGTTCACCCTTTTCCTCCCATAGTTCTGGACTGCTGCTTTCAGGTGGCTCTCTTTTGAGCCATTAACACCTTTGCAAAGCATATATATTTTTTAAATGGTATGTTAGCTTTCACTAGTCATCACCATTCTGGCTCAGAATGGATTTGTGTCTTCTTATTCTGTTGGAAAATGAGGTGTTTTTTTTTTTTTTTAAATAATACTCCTTTCTAATTGTTAGGAGGCACTGTCTCTGCTTTCTGTGCCCACTTGGCTCTGCTGGCAAGGGCAGCATCACCTGGTCACTTTGTTCTTGCAAGAGTGTTCACAGAGTAAACGTTCGGTTCGTGCCAGCAATAAAAATTGAGAGCCACGACCTTCCAGATGTTAACAGGAGTGCAAGATGCAGGAAACACCAAGAAAGCAGTCTCTGCCCAATTAATTTGTGCGCTGGCATCTTGAAAGAAGGCTAGACTTCTTTCTCTCATCTTAGTTCAGCCATCCCTTCGCCAATAGCATGTAGGAAGAGGAGAGACTTTGGAGAGCTGTAGTCTGCATGTAATCTTGCTTCTGATTGGATACATCTGAGCAGAAGCGGGGCCAGTAGCTTGTGCTTATATATTATCCATGGGTCTAGGTCAGCATTGGGTTTAAACAGAGACTTAAAAAAAAACCCAAACATTTATTTATTATTTCGTTACATCTCCATTGCCGCCCCCTTCCTCCCACCATCTACTCCCCCTGCCACCCATCCTATCTCTCCCGTGTGGGGTGTCTCCATGTATCAGCACTCCCCAGTTCATTAGTCACATGAGGTCTAAGAGCTTCCTCTTGCACAGGAGGCATAAATGGTAGTTCCACTAGGGTGGGATGTCCCACTGATGGGTAACCAAGTCCCTGTTTCTGCTCTTTTGGGTCTGTTTATTGTAGGATGGTTATCCTATAGTATAATGGCTAAAATCCAGTTATAAGTGAATATATGCCATGTGTATCTTTCTGAGTCTGAGTTAGCTCACTCATGATGACCTTTTCTAGTTCTATCCATTTGGTTGTAGATTGCATGATTTCCTTGTTTCTGACAGCTATATAAATGTACCACAGTTTTTTTTTTTTTAATCCATTCTTCAGTTGAGGGACATCTGGGTTGTTTGCAATTTCTACCTATAACAAATAAAGCTGCTGTGGACATAGTTGAGGAGATGTCCCTGTGAGTTGGTGAGGAATCTTTTTGGATATATGCCCAGGAGTGGTATGGCTGGATCTTGAGGTAGAGCTATTCCAAGTTTTCTAATATATCACCAGACTGATTTCCATAGTGACTGTATAAGTTTGCACTCCCACCAGTAATGTGGGAGTGTCCCCCTTTCTCTACAGCCTCTCCAGCATGTGCTGTCATTTGAGTTTTTGATCTTAGCCATTCTGACAGGTGTGAGATGGAATCTCAGAGTGGTCTTGAGTTGCATTTCTCTGATGATTAAGGATGTTGAGCATTTCTTCAGGTGTCTCTCGGCCATTTTAGATTCTTTTATGAATTCTCTGTTTAGATCTGTTCCCCATGTTTTGATTGGGTTACTTGGTTTGCTGGTGTTTAATTTCTTGAGTTGTTTGTAGATTTTGGATATTAGCCCTTTGACAGATGTGGGGTTGGTAAAGATCTTCCCAATCCGTAGGTTGACGTTTTGTTCTAATGACAGTGTCCTTTGCCTTACACAAGCTTTTCAGTTTCATGAGGTCCCATTTATTGATTGTTGGTCTTAGGGCCTGAGCTGTTGATGATCTGTTCAGGAAGTTGTCACCTGTGCCAATGTTTCCAGGCTTTTCCCCACTTTCTCTTCTATTAGATTTAGTGTGTCTCGTTTTATGTTAAGGTCTTTGATCCACTTGGACTCTAAATACTATTTTCGAATGAAAAGACACATTGCTCCTTGGGTTTTGTGCAAGGTGATAAGTATGGTTCTATTTTAAATAGAGCCCTTTAATTCTGGCTTTAGGGGAAAAAATCAAAGCAATATAAACTAAAAGTACAAGAGTTTAAAACTAAAGGTAAGTAAATAAATGCAAATATGTTCACTTAGAAAGCAGATGTTGTAAGCACCACAGTTTGAAGCAGAAGCATCACAGCACAGGAGTGGAGGCTTTTCTGCTCAGAGTCCTGAAACACAACAGAGGGGTAAGTGGGAGGAGACACAGCCTTGTGCTACCTACTATACATCGAGGCATCACCTTTAACTGCAAATACTGTTTCTTCTTCTTTTTTTTTAGTATTTATTTATTACTTCAGGTTACATCTCCATCACAGTACCCTCTTTCCACCCCTGCCAGTCCCGCCCTCCCACCCCCTACCCCCTAACCCTTCCATCACACTCCTCTGGAGTGGAGTGTCCCTACATATCAGTCCCCCACCCCACTTCAGCAGTTGTATGAGGGCCAAGAGCCTCCTCATACACTGGGGGCCTACAAGGTAGCACCACTAGGGCAAAGTGTCTCTTTGGCAGGTAATAAAGTCGATGTTCATGTTTCCTTTGGTGCATTGGCTGTAGTATAGTTATCTTCTACTATATGGCTAAAATCTGATTATAAGTAAATAGATGCCATGTGCATCCTTCTGAGTCTGAGTTAGCTCACTCAGTATGAGCTTCTCTAGTTCCATCCATTTGGCTGCAAATTGCAGGATTTCCTTGTTTCTGATAGCACAGTAGTATTCCATTGTGTAGATGTACCACAGTTTTTAAATCCATTCCTTGGTTGGGGGACATCTGGGTTGTTTCCAGTTTCTAGCTATTACAAATAAGGCTGCTATGAACATAGATGAGGCAACTCCCTTGTGATTTGGTGAGAAACCAAATAATCCAATCAAAAAATGGGGAACAGAGCTAAACAGAGAATTTACAAAGGACGAATCCCTAATGGCTGAGAGACACTTGAAGAAATGCTTGGCATCCTTAATCATCAGAGAAATGCAACTCAAGACCACTCTGAGATTCCATCTCACACCTGTCAGAATGGCTAAGATCAAAAATGCAAATGACAGCACATGCTGGTGAGGTTGTGGAGAAAGGGGAACCCTCCTCCATTGCTGGTGGTAGTGCAAGCTTGTACAACCACTATGGAAATCAGTCTGGTGATATATTAGAAAACTTGGAATAGCTCTACCTCAAGACCCAGCCATACCACTTCTTGGTATACATGCAAATGTTGTTTCTTACATAGGTAGAATTTATTTTCATATGTCAGGGAGGGGGCATTCTTTATAGAAGCCTTTAGGCCTCTGCTGAGGAGCACAGTGCCCTAGAAGGCCTGGGTCATCTTGCAGCACACTTTCTTTCTCCCCTCGTGGGTCTGTCCTCATGTTTCCTTTCACTTCTCCGAAAATTAACACCTGCTGCTTACTTCTACCTCATGCTGCATTCCTCTGGGGGCTGGTTCCTAAAAATCATTCCTGGTCACCAATAAGGAATGAAATTTGGAAGACATCTTGATTCTCATAGACTTGTGCAAGCTGGAGTTATTAGAGAGGATTAGGGTCCCAGCTAGAGCAGATGGAGGCAGTCAGAGCCCCAATTGTGCTCAAAGCTTCTGGGCATTTTCTGCAGGTCATATCCCTTGTTCCTGCTGGACATAACCCTGGTTGGTCCTATGTAATCTTTAAATTGCTGGGCTTGATAAATCTTAATAGGTTTCTCATTTAGGTAGCCTCGTTATAATTGCTGGAGTTTCCAGCTCCAAATCTTAAGTTAGTAGCCAACTCTTAATAATGGGTGTACCCTGCAGAAAGTAGAAATAAGACTTTACACTTCATTGAAAATGAAGGCATGCATGTTTCAAGTTTGGAAGTAAAGACTAGTTCATAGCACCACAATTGGACATTTCAGCTCATTGTTATGGAGTACTGCCCCCCCCCATCCTTTCTTTCTATCTGTGTGTGCATGTCTGCTAAGAGTACCGCTGCACACATGAGTGGCTTCACCACCTCACTGCACACTCCTTTCTCCCTGTGTACCTTGCTTTCCCCTGGTGCACCCTCACTTCCACATTGCCTTCTGGCTTCTGGCCTGTAATAACATGCAGGTCTTTGAGATGACACAGAACAACTGTTTGCATCCTCAAAAACATAGGGCTGAGTCAAGTGTGATGGTAGATTGGTGTTTTCTCCACAGGAAGAAACTTCTGCCCAGCGACTGCTGAGGTCATGTTAGGAATGCCATTCAACTAATACAGATTAATTCATATTTCCATGGTTGGTGTTTTCTGTAAGAATGGAATCAGTGTCTGCTACTTGGCTTGACTCTTTGTCTTTACTGAAAGACTTCAGGGAAATGGATGCTCTCCTCTGCAAGTGTGAAGTGTCTGAAAAATGTAGGAAAATAGCTGAGGTCATAAATAAGTTGCTTAGTTCAGATACATTCTGTGCTCACTGTTCAGGAAGAGAACACTTGGACATTTGAGGCAGTGCAGCACACCAAACAGCTATAGTTTATGGGCCAACCAAGTTTTTGTTCTGTTGGAGCCAGTATGCACTTTTTTTTTTTTTTTGTCAAGCCACAGTCAGCTGCAAAAACACTCTAGTATGTAATTATTGCCCAACACTCAGTGCTCTAGCCTCTAGCCATTCTAAATGCTGTATTTCTATGCATGAAAGGGGAGAATATTATGCTTCCAGCACATTGGCACAAAATGCTCTGTAGTATTATCCCAGGAAATGGTCCTTTTGGCAACCAGCTTTTGAAATAAGTTTTGATAGATTCTATGTGAATATCTAAGTTGAGCTTCTATGATTGAATGATACAAGAACAGTGTAAACATACTTCAAGTTCTGCTGTAATTATTTTGTACTGAACTGACTGCTGGGTGATATGCTAAAGATCTCACTTGAATCCCAAAGCAAAGTCGGACAGAACCTTGCGAGTCTGGAGTGGGAAAACATTGGTGAACTGACGTCTTCGAATGGAACCAGAGGAGCTTTTCACTCACCAGGATTGCGGGCTGAGGGCTGCTGTCTGTGGGAGCAGAGGCTCAACCCCATGTGTAACATCCACAGAGGAAGAGAGAGAAAGGCGGTCAGGACATTTACACAGGCATGAAGGCTGCAACGGGGCCCTACTTCATAGCCTCATGCTTTGGCTTGGCTGAGTCTCCAGTTAAATGGGTGTCAAAGTGTCATCTTGTGGATCATCACAGATGCAGGATCTGCATGCACAAAGCAGCCACCTGCATAGGAAAGCCAGAAACGAGCTCACCACTAAGGCTAGCCAAACACTTTACCTTCTCAGAACAATTCCATGTTGTAAATTAACTTTCTAAAATATGACTCATATATAGCCAATTAAAAATGTACTCAACATATAGTATATTTATGCGAAAGTGTCCCTGTGTAATACAGTGCCATGTACAAAGCTATATATGTATGATTCCTATATATGCCTACACACACACACACACACACACACACACACACACACACACACACACACACGATTTTTAAAATTTATCCTGAGTTAAATGTTCCATTCTTACCAGGATATTCTCTTTTTTAAAATGATTTATTTATTTTTATTTCGTATGCATTGATGTTTTGCCTGCATATATGTCCATGTGAGGGAGTTGGATCCCCTGGAACAGGAGTTACATCAGTTGTAACTGTGGGTTGTAACCACTGCCATATGTGTGCTGGGAACTGAACCCAGGCCCTCCGGAAGAGCAGTTAGTGCTCTTAACCACTGGGCCATCACTCCAGCCCCTCCAGAATACTCCCTAGAGAAGGGGGCTTCTTCTTAAGTTGTTCCTGTCCTTTGACCCCTTTTCTCCTGAGACATTGCTGTACAGTCCCAGGTGTGCAGGTATATAAGATAGATTTACAAATCATATGTCCAGTAGTACCAAATCATAAAGAATTTTAGTGCAATTCTTGGGGAAATGGGATTTTACCATTTAGTAAAAACAAAACCATATTTTCATACTAATGAGACAGACATGCTTCTTAATTTTCATATAAAAATCAAATCTTGGTGGCTCTCATACTGAGGAATATAGAAAATCTTCATTTTCCACAGCTGATTAATATTTAACTTTTCTAACAATCAATGCTGAGAACAGTGCTTTGTGTAAGTAGTTAGTACAGAATGGCAGAAATCTGTTTAGGGCCATTTCAGAAATTGTAGGTAATTCTGTCTTTATCCCAAGCCAAAAATCATTTTCAAGTCGGCAACTGAAAAAGAAAGTTTAAAAACCAAACATTCCAACATAATATAATTTAAGAATATACTAATTAGGAGCATGAATAATCTGTTTTCCATAATGTTGTCATTGTTTCTGTGAGAGCAGAAAACTATGTACACACAGTAAAAACACTGCAGTTCATAGCGTTTGTTATGGAGGCTGAGGTGTTCACTGGTGGTGAGTTGTGGGAGGCATGCTTGCTTGCGTGCGTGCGTGCGTGTCTGCGTGCCTGTTCTTGTTGCTGTGATCAAATGACTGACAAGAAGTAACTTCAGAGGGTAAAGATTTACTTTGGCCTACAGTTGGACGGGATCCAATATGGAAGGCATGGTGTCCACAGAAGTGCGAGGTTGCTGGTCACATTGCATCTACAATTAGAAAGCAGAGAGGACAGGAAATGGGACTTGGTTATAAAAACCTCCATCCCCACCCAGTACCCCATCCACTTCTTCCCTCCAGGTTCCACCTCCTCCAGGCTCCATCTAAAACAGTGCCACCAGTTGGAGACAGTTTGTTCAAGCACCCAAGCCTGTGGGGGTGTTTCATGACCAGACCTCAGCATTGCACATTCAGCACAGGGCAAACATGATGTCATATAAGGCAGCAGAGGGTAGCACTGCCAGCTGCACTTCAGATTCATTGCTAACTCGATCTCGTGTTGTGTTTTGACTACTGCTCAATCAGAAACTTTCTTTACTGTTGTCCAAGTTTTCAAAGCACCCACTTTCAGTTATATAACCTTATTTGTGGTTGTAACCACAGTTTAAGAGGCTGTCTTCTGCAGTGAGATCCAGGAATCTCCATTAAATCAGCATTTCCACAAATTGCATTCTAGACTCATAGCAGGATAGCAGGCATGATGTCCTTGGAGGGAGTTGCTAAGCAGACTTCACCTTGGCTTGGAAAATATTTCTAGTCTACATGAAATTTAAGATTGCTGCTGAATGTATGTAGATTGTGTGTTTGTATCTCATGTGACACAGATTTCTGGCACAGTTTTATCTTAGTGATATTGGTATGATTTCCTAAGGTCCTTTCCTTTAAAGCTCCCTCCATCACAAAGGCCCCATTACATGCTTGTTTATTCACACTGAGAAAATAGAGTTCAGTGTCTGCATTGGGAGTTGTGTTTCTTGTTTGTTTAGAATTCCTGTACCAACCACTCAGGCTCTGGGGAGGTAGTGAGGCACAGAAAAGATTAAACGACCACACACACACACATGAATTTCAGGTCACTGGAGGGCTGGAAGATTTCTGGGGATGAGGAGTTGAAATACAGTGTGATCTATAGTAATGCATGGAGAGGAAGGCAGAATGTTAGAGAAACCCTACAGAGAGTATCACTGCAGCCCTTTGAGCCAAAGGCAATGCTTGGTTGGAGAACAGACATTCGTCAGAGGTGTGTAATATGGGCAGAGTCCACTGTGGCAGAAGAGAAGGGATACTTTCTCATCACATTCAACACTGCCCTACCCTGCTTAACTTAAATTTCTCTATTGCATTTTATGTTTTGCAGCTTTCTATTAATGTTGAAAATGTGTTAACAATCAAATTATTTTAAGTTGTTATTTACCCATGTTAGAGATTATTGGTTTAAGATAGTCACTGAGAGCAATATTTTGAACCTTCTTCTGTCAGTCATTCCCTTTTCTGCCTACATAAGTTTCAGAGGTTTTTTATTCTTACTCTTTATATTTTCCTCTTTTACATTTTTATTTCTCACCCAGCCTAGGCTACAGTCTAAACAGCACCTTTTTCTTGTGAGGACCCTTTAGGTCTAGTGAATCCAGGATGCAACTACCTCCATCATTAGGAAATAACGATCAAATGAATGTGACATAACACATTAGACTTTAGCATGTGACTAATGTAGAAGATGCCATTTACAGAGTGGAAATGGAAACAAAATGTACTCAGTTCTTGGGTATTTTAACAGAATGTTTGTGTCATTGTAATGGGAGGGGATATGTGTGCAAATGACATTTTTTGTTTTTTATAACAGAAAACATCTATTATGTTTTTGAACAACAATAACATCCTATTTAGACATCAGAGATCTGTCTCCATGACTCAGGAAGGATGAGGCCTTTATATAGAAAGCTGAGGGTCTAAGTTCCAAGTAATTTGATTTTATGATAAATGAAGAATGAGACAGCAAGGTCGATTCAGAGCAGGAGGTTGGGAACAAGTAAAGACTTCTTTCATGGTGACTTGGATCTGCAGATGTCTCCTCAGCTTATCTATTTGAGAGTAAATGGGAAATCTTATGAGTAGAGGACTTCTGGTGCTTGGACTGGTTCCCATGCTGGGTTCACCCCCCTAGTGAGGACTCTGTGTGCAGACATTCCTTCCTGCTAGCCAAATCCTAACTTTATTTTAGTTCAGTTTTTCACTGTGGTGCATTTAGAAGACAGTCCATTTTCATTTGGATGCTGAGGCAGTTAGAGCTGTCTCTTGTCATTGTCTGTTTCTTAAAGGAGAAGTGTTGATTAGGAAGAACAAGAAGTGAAGCTCAATTCAATTAAACTGAGAGTGGAAACTTGTACCACACAGGAACAGCCACATGCGGTCCATGATTTTGTACGTGAAGTAAACTCTAGTTCATATTTGAGTGTCAAGAGTTGGAGTTTGACATATTCTAAAATGTCACTCAAGATGGAGTTTGAATTATTAGTTTCTTTACTGTTGAATTTTGTTTCCTAACAGGTACAGAGCTAGGAATGGTTAGATAGTTTTCTCAGGGCTATGTAACTCAGTGGTAGGATATTTGCCCCTCATGCATGAAGCCCAAGGTTCAATCCCAGTACTGAAAAAAATATAGAGGAGCATTTACTGTTGGGGTTTTTTGTTCCAGTCACAGTTAAATATAATCCTTAAGCAGGAGTGGCTTTTTGACAAATCGAAATGCTTGGGTGACCCCCAGTTTATAACACTAAAATAGCTCATCTGTAGTCTGCTGCCCACCTTCTTAAGCCAAGGGCCCACCCCTAATGAGAGGTCATATAACTGGGTGTGAGCGTCCGATAAAGTTTGTTAACAAAGACTTCTCAACACTCAATACATGGTATTAACTATTTCAAAATTAAACTCATAAAGAATCTGAGGTGTCCCTGGCTGTGTTGCCTCATGTGATTCATGGCTCCTTCATTCTGAACACTCACAGTTTGCATTGCATTGCCCATGCTCTCCTGCTGTGTCCCAGCAGCCACTGCTGCCTGGAGCGCCTTGACTCAGATTCGAGACCATTCTATGTAACAGGATATTTTTATTTAAAACATTTATATTTATTAGTACTTAACAAATACCTGTAAAATACCTAAATCCTATAACCTAAAACCTATAATCTATCTAAGAAGACCCTAATACCTATCTATGAACACCTAACTATATCTATTCTAACTTTCTTTAAAGGATATTAATATTCTTATTGTAGGTCCAAGCAGGATGACTTGGTTTTATGGCAGGCCCAGCAGGCAGTCCCTTTCAAAGCTTAGTGTCCCTTTGGGCCTAACTTTGCCAGTTCGCAAAGCCAGTTTTGCCGGAGCTAATTTCAACTGCTAAATTGTGGCTGGTTTATGAGACCTATCTGTTTTAACCAACAAACTTGAATTTGGCTTCCTCCATCAGCTGAGACTCACTTCCATAGTCTCTTCAACCCACATAGTCCTAAAGGCCTAAAGCTTCTCTGAGCAGCTTCCCAGTGGCTTCCGAACTCCACACACTTTGCTGCCAGTCTTAATAGACTGAAGTATGGCAAAGGGTCTTTCTTGGGCTATCTTGTAGTGAAACGTTTTTCTCTCTTGAATTCCGCCTTTCAATGTTCAGTTTATGACCATCACGGGCTAATGGCCTGAGTATGCCATACCTTGCTGTGCACTTCTCCAGTGTGTCTTCTCAGCTCGTGAGGGCAGGAGGAAGAGAGCGGCCTTGTGGAGCTCTCTGGTTTATATATCGAATCATCTCATGATCCTTGGCGGTCTTGAGGGTCCACGAGGTCTCTCACGATGTCCAGCAGTCCTGTTGCCTCTCACAGTAACTGACGTCATCTGCGCCTCTTGTGCAGTTTCTCAGCCAAGCCCCTTACACAGGGCATATCATATTTCTCACCTTCAAGGGATGCTCAGTTCCTCCTTACGTGGTGCCAGATGCTAAGCTGAACTACATGCTAATTTCACCAAAGAGCCCTAACTTCTACCATAATTCTATGTTAGAAATAAAGTGTTTTACTGTGTAAACAAAGTTGTCTACAGAGTTTTTTAGAAATACGATGGCTTAATTAGAGAAAACAGACTTTTCATATGTATGTCCTTACAATTCCTCTGAGTGTAAGTTTCAAGTGAGCTTATCCCTGGAGTGGGTTGTGATTTAATGTATTTGATTTTAAAAGTTACTATATGGGTTGCTGACATGTGTGTGTGTTTTTAAGAAATCATTGAGTTAATTTTGACTTGGGATGAAGATAGAATTTCTAAGAATTTCTGAAATGATTAAGCATACTTCTGCCATTTTATACCATGAATTTAGGCAAAGCAGCATTCTCAATATTGATGATCATAAAATAAAAATAGTAATCAGCTCTGAAAAACACTTAGGATGCCCTATGTCCTGCCTCATGAAATATTTAACCAGCTTTAATTCTTTTTGTGAAAATAAAAAAGCATAGCAATCATATTAGTAATCAAATTTGCTTTCATGATTAATAAATAGTAAAAAATATGTTTTTCTTTGTTTGAATTGCTTTCAAAGATGTTGCTGTGTGAATTACTATCAGTTTGTGTTTGATTCATATACCTGCAGGCAAGGTGTCATATGAAAGGTGTCATGAATAGAAAAGGCTTAAATAGCCCTGGTCTGTTGGTAGTTTGTATTTTGTAGTGTGGCTTACATCATGTTAAACCAGAGTATTTAACACAGTAAAAGCCATTACCAAGGGACCAGGGGGACCAGAGAACAGCAGCCACACTTGTGGGAATTTTATCATCTCAAAGATTAATGATGCTGATGGGATGTGACCAGATTTAACACACTGACTTTAAAAACTGTCTCTTAAGGAATATTCTATTAAGGGAGGCAATTCAGACACAGAAAGGCAAAAATCTCTCTTGTATGCTCAGCCTTGCTTCTAATATCCTTGTGTTTGTATGATTGGGGGTGATTATGGGTACACGCTATGAAACTGGAAGGGAAACTGCAGGAGTGGAAGAGAGATGTGGAGGAAGAGGGACTGGTAGGACACACAAGTCGGAAAAAGGAAAACAAGTGGTGAAGGGTTAAAGGGGGTTCAGGGAGACGGGGAGGAGGGGAAGGGGAACCCACAGAAACAACAAACTTTGCTTGAAAATGCCACTCTGAGACCTAATAATTGTGTGTGCTTAGTAAACAGATTTTAAAGTAAAAATTAAAAAAGCATCTGAACTCATTGATACTTTAAACTGGAAGAGAACTACTCATTCATACAGGCTGTTAGAAGAGACTGTATCTTGCAGCTACCAACATAATATGGCAGTCAAACAAAGCTCATCTTTGTTCATTGCATGCATATTTAAAGGAGAAGATATGAGACTGGAGAGGGAGTTCAGGGCGTGAAGTGCGTGCAATGCAGCTTTGAGGACCCAAGCTTGGCTCCCATAGCCCATAAAAAAGCCAGCTGTAGTGGTGTGCAGTTCCTAGTCCCGGGGAGGCAGAGACAGGCAGGTCTGCGGCTCTGGTTCCCCTGTTTAGCCAAGTTGGTGAGTCCCAGACCAGTGAGACACCTTGTCTCGGGGTGGGCCAATGGGCTGGGGGGTGAGGGGCAAAGATGGCCAGCACCTGAGCAAAGATCCGAGGCTTGAAATCTCCCTTCCACATGCATGCAAAACAGAACACCCTCGCCCAGGCGGCTAAAAAACTAACATTTACTGTGACAGTTGTGCAGACTGGAAAGCCCAGGATCCAGGTGGGGGCAGATTCAGTGTCTGGCTTCCTGCTTCCCATAGCATACCTTGGTACGGTGTCATCACACGGCTTCCTGCTTCCTAGAGCATATCTTGCTACAGTGTCCTCACACAGCAGACAGAGGCAGCAGCTTTCAAGACTCACAAGGACACAGACCCCATTCCCAAGGCCTCATCCAATCTGAGCCACCCCCAACATCTGGAAACAGGCTAATATGAATTTTGGGAGAACAGACATTCCATCCATATTGGTAGCTATAGTGCTTCTGGAGCATTCTTATGTGTTTAAGCTGTTTTCATGTATATATTTTTACAGATTTGGGCAATTTCCTATAAGACATCTGCATTTTCATATTCTCTGGAGAATGCTAAGGTTTTTTTCTCCTTGTATTTCCAAAGTGTAGATTTTACCACACTGTGAAAATGTCCCTTTCCTCATTTTATTAAAGACACCATCATCCATCAGGTGAAGACTAGCATTATTCCTGATCATTCTTCACCAGTGTGTTTCACATCCATTTTTGTAGCACCCGTGTCTCCCGACCTAGCCGTGTTCTCACCATTTACCAGCCACTCTAGCCACCGGCAGCTCTGTCCTTTATCCGTGTATTAACCTACCACGCACACTTCTCTGTGTGCGCTACTTCTGCAGAAGTCTAATGACTCTTCAAACTCCAGCCAAGTTGTGTAAGTCCTCTCGCTTAAATACTTCAGTTCAAATGTAAAGCCCGAACTATAATGAATACATGGATACATCTGTACATACATGCATACATACATACATAGGACTAAATCTAGCCGACCTGGTGAGGACTTACAACTGTGCACCGCAAGCTAGCACAGCAAGCTAGCACATCCGCAGGGAGACCCTAGTCCTGCCGGGCCCCCAACAGGGTGCGGTAACATGCGACTGACTGACTTTATGCTCTCCGTGACGAAGGCATCGGGGAAGGAAACGGACAGATTTGCTGCCGTCTAACAATTTTGTTTTCCCTTTTTCTTGTCTTTGTAATACAGAGTATGAGCTGGAAGTAAAGAGAGTGCAGGACATTCTTTCGGGAATAGAGAAACCACAGGTACGTCTTCCCGACCTCTCAGCAGAACGATGTGCTCTTAAGTATCTCCCATGTGCTTTTCTTTTGCTGCACCATTGGTAAGTGGAGGGACCCCTTCCCACTGCAAATTTTAATAAACTCTGAAGTAGTAGTCAATTATTTATGGACTATGAACATTTAGAATGAGGTTCTGTGTAGTCATCCATTGAAATGCTACTTTCGTACAAATGTTCTGAATGCAGTTAGATTCTTCAGGCTACAGAACCCTTTGTTCTTGGTAATTTCTTGTTATCTTTGTAAATGGAGGAAGAATATATTTTGAAAACCTCAGAGATCCCAGGTATTTCCCTAGGTATGTTTTAGAGCAGTATTTGTTAGAGGACATTGGGCACAATGGCAAGAAAAAGAAAGTGGGAGTGGTAACGTTGTGAGATTGTAGTTTCATTTGCCAGATGTTTTGAAATTCATAATGTTGATTCAACCTTTTCTCTGAGATTAGAGAGCCAAAGTTTTTGGGAATGTTTTTGTCTGAATTGAAAAATCTCGATTCTTCATTTGTTACGAAGACTGAGGCTTTAAGCAGTAGACTCCAAATAGATCTCAGGGGTGCATTTGAACCAAACCAGAGGGCACAGGTGTGTTGGTAGGTGGGCATTTATAGGACATTTGTGAGGGACCATGCTGGAGAGTTGAGGAATCTGAACTTAGTCTGGCAGGGGCAGCAGTGTGGTGGCTTTCCAGGTGAAGCCGTAAAGTAATCAGGGCTGCATCTGCAAGTTGATCTTAATAGGCGGAAGAGTTGGAGCAAGAGGGTGGATCCAGAGAGAGGAGTGTTGGGGTGACGTTTTGTGTGCACTGTGTAAAGGTTGTCCTTGCATATTCAAATGCTGATTTCTGTATTAGCGGAGAGCTGAGTTCAGACTGGACTTTGGTATTTTTTTTTTCACTGTTTAAGGAATTTTTATTAAAGCAAGAATTTTATAATCCAAATTACGTTTCCTTGCTCAGTCATCAGTTTTGTTACTTAAAACAGAACTGACATCCCAAGCTATTCCACAGTAAAGAATTACAAAATTAAAGAAAGGAATGCTTTAAATTTTTGTACTTTGCTGAAAATTCTTTTCCCAGGGTCTATAAAACATTAATTTGTTTTTATATTTTACTATTTTTTTTGTATTTTTTTTGTTGGTTTAAATCAAGTAATCTAGGACTAGCACTGTTTGCTAGACCTGGCATTTGCTCGGTACATAAGGTTCAAAGTTTCCTTTCCTTTTTAAATTTATTTTATATTTTGCAATGTTTTTTTTCATAATATTTAAATTTTTCGGTGTTTAGATATTTTTCTTTGGTGAAGCACGAGTTTCTGTTCGTGGTCCCTGATCATTTTAGACAGTTGGAACACCAGTGGCACTGTTCACTGCTTTCTGGGCAGCCTCTTTTGCTTGGTGGGCTTGTAGTACAGCTACAGCTTCATCAACCTTTCAACGGAGAGACTTTGGAGACTCAAGCATGTGAAGTAATTCTGAGTTGTCAATCTCCAACAGCATGCCAGTGATTTTACCAGCAAGATTAGGGTGCATGGCTTGAATAAGAGGAAACAGCCGTTCACCCAACATTTACTTTTGCTCTTTAGGGGGGTGGGCAGATGCCAACGTGGAAGCAGTTAAAGGTTCTTGACCTTGCACATGAACAGCAGGCTGTTGCATGGTAACTTGTGGCTGTGAATTAAGATGTTGCTGGGGTTGGACTTTGGTATTGTTAAGCATCACCTGTCTCATTGTTCTGTAAACATTGTTCTTTATCACCTTCTGATTGGTCGAATAAAGAGCTGAATGACCAATAGCAAGGGCAGGAGAGAATAGGCAGGATTTCTGGAGAAATGAGAACTCTGGGAAAGAAAGAGGCATGAAAGATTCACCTATGAGACACAGAGGAAGTGAGACACTTGAAACCGAGGAGAGGTTAAAAAAAAAAACCACGTGGCAGAACAAAGATTAAACATAGGTTATAAGAGCTAGTTGAGAACAACAGTAAGCTAAGGCCTAAAGCTATTATCAATAAATACAAGTCTCCGTGTCATTATTCAGAGCTGGGGCAGACATAGAAAGTCTGTATGGTTTTAGAGTGTGAGGGTATTAGAAACTCTCCCACTCCTCGCCACCACAGTGCACATGAGGGGGTGCAGGAGTCAGACGGTATCTAATGTGGCAAGGAGGGATAGATACTAGGCCCAATCTGAAGATAAATTGATTAAATTATTACCCATTCCATACCAAGAGTCATGGGTAGCGGGGCTTTTAGATTCAGAACGTTCCTTTCAACAGTGTCCCCAGCTGCTGCCCGTGCCATTAGGTGGATCCTCCTCATAGGATACACACTCCTCAGGTGTGTATCCCCACCTCATAGCACAGTGTACTCAAGGGTACTTCTGACAGTCTCTTCCAGTTGTCTGTGCTTCCTCTAGGGTAAGTTCATTTTAGGCTCGTTTTGTATCTTCATGGCTACTCCTGGATATATTAAGTCTGTTTGACTTGCATCCAGAAAAGGAAATAGAGCACACAGTTGCAAGTGTCTGGTACCCTGGTGCTGTGGAAATAGGAGAAGCGATAGCAGGAATGGGAGACCACCATGTATATAGAAATTGAAAGCTCACATTGGAGACACAACAGCAGATTGGAGGGCAGCAGATAAAGTGCAGCGAGTGTCAGAAAACGGTTAAGGACCCAGGTAGGTAAACACTTGATGTCCAAAGTGACCTGAGCTTGGATCTCAGCACCCACATAAAGAAATAAAAAACAAAGTATGATGGAGCATAACTGTAATCCAAGGCCCCCAGGGCTTGCTGACCAACAGGTGTAGCTGAAACAGCGAGCTCTAGATTCTGGCAGCGATCGTGTCTCAGAAAACAAGGTAGCATGCTGGAGAGATGGCTGAGCCATTAAGCAAAAGACCCAGGTTGATTCCCAGCCTGAGAAGGGAGGCATTCTGCTGTCGCACTTACCTTAATCGTGGTAAACCTCCTCAGCCTGGCAACAGCCATGCATTTTGCCCAGCCCATTGAGTTGTTTGCATAGTGTTCTCTCTCCCATCTTCTTTCTGCGCCTTTTGTCCATTCTTTCTAAAGTTCATATACGTGAGTGTCCCATAGTCTTTGCACACCCAAGACCTAGCTATGACTGTCCTAGACCCTGAACCGCTGACAGATGTTTGGTGAAGCAATGTCTAACGGACATATCTGGATTCTGGTGGGGCAGACAGATGCCTACAGACTGGCCAGTGTGGAGAAAGGCAGGGGCAGAGGACGTGGCAGTGCCAGGCAGCAGCTGGGAGGGAGTGGCCCATGGTTTTCAGTCATGCCTCTGGGTTTGTGCCCAGGATGGCTGTAAAGTATCTCCCTGATCAAGTGACAGCTTCTCCCTAGTATAAATTGAGATGCCTCAATGCCCTCCTCTGTGAAAGTTAATGAAATAAAAACCACATAGAGCGCTGAGGAGAGACTCACATGCTTTGTTTGGATTCTTACAAGAGGCTTTCCTTATAGCATGTAGCATGTTGCTGAAAAAGAGGCAGCTCCAGGGGTGAGGAAGGACACCAGGCTGTCCTCTAGGGGAAGAGCCCAACTGCAGAAGAAAGTTGGGCACCTAATTGGAAAAAAACAATTCTTCATTCTTTTCCCCTTCAGCTACATTTTGTACCAACTCCAAATGAAAAACAATGATTTTTCTGTGAGATGTCTGCTAACGATTCAAGTGCAGGCATGATATCTAGGGCTTGCAGACCCCAGTCATCTCTCTGGAACTTGGGCAAAACTGAGTAAATCATTTACTATTCACTAAAAGAGACCCAAATATGTGGTCATTTTCGTTAAGTGTGTCTGCTGATACACAGGTATGAGTCCTGGAACTCTGCACTTGGGGTCCTTGGGGACTTGGCTGACATGGTCACTGCTCTACCCGAGGTGGGAGCTTTCGTGTTCTCCTCTGCGGTTTTGGAGTTTGCAGCCTCACTAGCCAGAGCCCCTCAGATGGCGGTGCCCATGCAGCCTCCCGTGTGCTGGTGAGCTGCTTGTTTTCTGGGTGTAATGGTGGGTAACCTAGAGCTGTGGTTGTACACCATTTCCATTGGCCAGTGTTTAGCAAATCCTAGCAGGAACAACTCCCTGTAAAAAGCACTTCCTTGGAAGACACACAGCCCCGTGTCTGGCAGGAGAGATGAAGCTCACGGTACATCAGAGCTGGAAAAGCAGATGAGCCTGAAGTTGTGGATTTGAGTGCCCATCTTTTTACACTTTCCTTTCCTATATGTTTTTCTTTTGGGTTTTTCATCATGAAGACTGCCTTAGAAGTGAAGCCAATATTTCTGTGGTAATATTTCCTTAGCATATTCCTTTACCAGATTGGTGTGCCTCCCACATAGCTAAATTCTGAGAACAAAAAAAAAAAAAAATGAGTACAGTTTTACAGGATAGTTCAAACACTAGACATAAAGACCAAGGAGAAAGGGTAGAAGGGTTGCTACAAGTTAATATACTTTACTGTTCACACACACAGCTACTCTCGAGTTGAAATCTGTACTTTAAATACATAGGAAAGATTTAGTTCTAACCAGTATGTAGCCATTTAGAAGTAGATGGTTTTATAAGCCCCGAGGGTATTTTTAACCAATTAACTAATTCCTGTGCAGGCTTAGCTCATACACTTTCCAAAGTCCCTTTCATATCAGTGCTACCAATGTCAGATTGTGCCTTGCCTACTGATTCAGAACTGGAAATCACTTCTATCACCCGTTCTATGGCATCTGTTTCCAGTGGTGATAGACCCCTCACACCTCCATACAGCGCTTCTACTTTGAGAGAATGTGTTTTTGCTATAGTGATCAATGCAGTAAACAAGTGAACAGCTTCAAGGGCCATGAGTGATCAGCACTGGTGGGAAAGTTTGGGCAAAGAGAGAGAAGTTACAATATGACGTTCAAGCACATGTGTGCTGTCCCTTAGAGATGGGCTTGAACCCAGAGTTCCAATCTCACCTTACTGGCTCCCCCCCCACGCCCGCCCCGACCCATTTGAAGTAAATAGGTCTGGGGCTGAGGACTGATCCCTGGGTGGCATTGTCCTCAAAGACATACCATAGTTTCCTGGAGTCCACCTCCAAGTTCAAAGGGAGGCCCAGCACTCTGTTCCTACAGGGTGCCAGTGGCTGAGGCCAGCTGCCGTCACAGCTGTCCTCGGGAAGCAGTGCTGTGTTCCCAGAGTGCCCTTGGCAAGGTCGCACTTCCAGGGTGCCTGCATCTCCTCACGGCCGGCTCATAGTCTGGGGGAAGTAAGCTCTGCCTTAGTGGGTGCTTCTAGTATTCTGTGTCTCTGCTCATCTAAATAACTAAGTCTTCAAGGAGAAAATTGTGTTTCTCACAGTGCTAGAAAAGGTAAAGCATGAAGGTCGTGAATTTCCGATGTGTACCTGGCACCCGGAGCACAGACTTTCGCTGGGGTGTTCTGAGATGTGCTAGTTCACACCACCAATCATGGAATTGGTGTCACTACCCACTTGGTCCTTGGAATGGTCCGTGGCAGCCGTGTATCTGCCCCAGCAGATACAATGCAGGCAGCCTCCATTCTTAATGAATGCTGAACCCTTCATAGCAAAACAGCGCCTTTGAAGTTAAAATCATATAAAGTACTCAGTAGCTCAGGATTACTCACACAGGTATGTGCAAGAATTCAGCATACTCCCTGGTCTGTGTGGGAACTGCATCTGAAAAGCTAATCAGAGAAACAAACCAAGGGATTGCTGCCCAGCAGTGAAATGAACACCACACATCAGAGACAGAGAATGTGACCAGACCACACTGAGCCCACAGGTTCTGACCAGCAGACTGGGGAGACCTGGCCACAGACTGTTGCTGATCTGTCCACGATGCCCTGCACTCTACTCAGTGTGGCGACCCCAGGGCACCTTATATCAGCTGCTTCTCTTGTTGCTGTAACAAAATACCCTACAAAAGTGCCACACAGGAGGAGGGGCTTGCTGTGTCTTACAGTTTGACAAACTTTAGCCTGTCAACTCAGAAAGCACCGAGTGATGAACACTAGTGCTGGCCCATTGACTGGTGCCACACACACACACATTCTGGGAGGTCTTCCCACCTCAGTGAACCCAGTGTAGACAATCCTTCACAAACTTACCGGAGGCTTATTTGTCTGATGATTGTTGGCCCTGTCAAGTTCATAATCTATATCATGCTCCTTGGGCTCTGTGAGCCTGGAACTGTGTCCTGATCATCTCTATCCAAAGCCCCTAAAATGGGACTTTCTTTGGAGCACCAGCTCCCAAATAATGACAAAAAGACATTTTGTAATTATTATGAAAGCTTTGGCTTTATTATTAACTTCAACTCATTCCCAACTAGCTCTTATAACTTAAATTAACCCATTTATATTCATCTGTGTTCCACTATGTGGCCTGTTACCTTTCAATCTTAGTCCTAGCACCGTACCCAAGATTCCTTCCCAGAGTCCCCATTTCTGTTGATGTCCTGCCTTTCCTCTCTTGCCTCAGCTATTGGCCATTCAGCTCTTTATTTAACTAATCAGAAGGTGTTAGAGAACAATGTTTACAAAGTACTGAGACAGGTGATGCTTTATAAATATGACAACTTCAAAATCTGGTCTGTTATCAGCTCTCTGGGTACATAAATCAGCATTTGAATAATACAAAGACAGTCTTTACACAGTGCACAAAAAGTTCACCCCAACAATCCCCTACAAGGGCACTGTGAAGATTTGTGAGTAAACAAAGGCAGCATTTGATTCGGTTTCAGAAGTCTGTCAAGCCAAAGGCAGTGGGAAAGCCCAAAGCTGAGACTCCGGGGCAAGAGAGGGCCATTGAAGGTATGGGTGACCAGTTGGCGGAGAAGAGGGCAAAGTGGTTCTTGGTCCCACATTCTTGCCCATTAGATGGTGTAGCTCAGTGGAAGGCACAGCAGGAGAGGGCTGGCCATCTGCAGCCCCAGCTAGAAGTCTGGAAATTGGTTCTCTGATGATCTCTCCTGGTGTCTAACTACTAGGAATTACACACCAGTCAATCGATGGTCTATCGCTGGCCATGCGATCTCTATCAGAAACTGAGCATACTGTATTCTGTCTGATTTAGTTTTTATTCAACACCCATTTATTTATCAGTTACTGCTCATCATTGAATATGACTTAGTGTGTGCTCTTAGGGAGTGCCACAGTCTGTCAGGGAAGCTAGACAAAGGACATGGATGTGATTCATAGTGATAGCAATTCCCACTAGGTTCCACAGAAGTGAGTGGGGCACTTCTGAGACCTTGAGGCTGCTTGGTGATAGTGAGGTGAGGGCTACCAGGGCTCTTGAAAGGCTCTGGAAATGTGCTGTGGATCTGTATCTGTATAGAACAGAAATTGTATGAAGGAATGTCTGCAAAAATTGGAATAGGTAAGAGAGTAAAAAAAGATGCTCAATATTTATTTCCCTCATCATCCTTTGTGCTTTTAGGTTATTTTGAGTATATAGGTTTTCATAATCTATATTGATCAGATACTGGCAGAATAGGAGAAAGCACTAGGGACCGCGTGGTTATGTACCCTGCCTGGAGCTGATAGAGTCAACTACAAAGTCTGTGTGGACACCAAGCTTCAGCATGTGTATTGAGACTTACTCCTCCATTCCTGTTAATGAGCTATCCGGACCAGGAACCAGGTTGCAATAAATAGTCTTTAGAAAATTAGTTTGAAAGCTCTGTTGTTTCATCTGTTATTAAAGGATTAAGCCTTATACATCTGGTTGGGTTCTCTGGGAGCAGGCCCTAGAACAGAGATGACTTAGCCTCAGGTAGGAAGGCAGGTGAGACCAAGGAAGGAAGCCAAGGCTAGCCCTGTTTTAAAATGAGCAGATTGGTGCTTTGGCAGCAGGGAGGGTCCAGAGGTTCCTGAGGAGAGCATGTAGTGAGAGCAGACCCAGCAGTGGTGAGTGGAGAGTCGGGCTCTTGCTGTCGCAGATGAAATCTTAATCAGAGGTTATAGAAACAGGATAAGAAACAAACAGTGGAGAAGTGAAGCCTCATGTCACCCTGGTCTTTGGTTCTCTTTTCCTTCCCATTGGTTTCTCCTGAGAATCCATAGGATCTCAGGGACTTGGTGGGGCCGGTGCTATCTTCACAGGATAACTCAACACCCAGCAAAGCTGGAAGGTTTCTAGAAAGTACTTTGCCTTGAAATTGCCAGGCATAGAGAGTCCTGAGTGCGTATCCGACTTAGCCTGTGCATTGAGGATGGTCCTTTGGATATCAGACCATGGGCAGGAAAGTACCAAATAGTGCCTCTTTCATTAAAATTAAAGCTGCCCTGGGTTAACTCTTATGTCTCTGCTGTTGATGAAAATGCCATGACCCAAGGCCCCTGCACCTGAACCACATGGATTTCAGGTGGACACTTTTAACCACCCCCCTCACCCCCTTCTTTTTTTTTTTCAGGTGTCTAATATCCAGGCAAGAGCCGTTGTGCTGTCTTGGGGACCCCCTGTCGGACTGTCCTGTGGACCCCATGGTGGTCTTTCCTTCCCTTACAGCTATGAAGTCGCTTTATCTGACAAAGGGCGAGATGGGAAATACAAGATTATTTACAGGTATCTTGAGTTTCCACATGGTTTTCTTTGCTACTAAACTGCATCTTACTAAACTGAAGAGAAAAAAAAACTGGGCAATTCATACTATGCAAATTTCCTCTTAAACATTAGTAATTATAGGGCTGAGGAGCTAACTCAGTGCACAGCACTGGGGCCTCCACGCATGAGGCCCTGGATTCAGTTCTCAATAGTGTGTGTGTTGGGGGCGGGGGGCAGTGTTAGTAATTATAGTGTGAGGAATTAATTAATTTTGTCTATATAATTATTAAACAGAAATAGCTAATATAGGGCTATATGATGAAATGAACCTCTTGATTATATGCTAGTTGCCAATATAGTATTAATTAAAAATTTCTACCAAGGTCTTTCAGGACAAAAGATGACTAAATGTTTCAAGGACTACAGAGTAG
This sequence comes from Lophiomys imhausi, assembly GCA_907164525.1. Classification (NCBI taxonomy): domain Eukaryota; kingdom Metazoa; phylum Chordata; class Mammalia; order Rodentia; family Muridae; genus Lophiomys; species Lophiomys imhausi. Next base: position 1,056,215 of record CAJQZJ010034361.1, read on the forward strand.
CTATAAAGTGAATTACTCTCTAGCCATTCCTTTTCCCAGGACTGTTTTTTGAAAGCTACAATATTTTTTGTTTCCATTTCACCCTACCTTCTACTCTTTTTCCCATACTAAAGGCTCCTTTAAAACATTTCATTGTGAGGCCATACTGAATGGCTCTGAGGTGTTCACTGTTCAGAGGAAGAGATTAGACCCTCTGTTTTGTGGGGTCCCACACATCAGCTGGTCTGGTTTCTAAATGTGATAAACATGTCAGGGTCAAGTCCTTTCTCCTTTGCACAGCTCACAAGAAATCAGCAAGTCAGTTACTGAACTAGTTGTGGGCGGGCCTCCCGGTGAGGGGCCTTGATGGTCTGTTCACAGCGGGGTATCTCTCTTTCATGAACCCTGCTTATGTCTCCGCCACAAGCCTTTGTTTCTCATGTCAGCAATGCCACACACTGTTGCCTGGTTCCTCGGCTGTTTTCATGATGTGCCACCCCACCAAGTGACTTCGTACAGTAGTAAAGAGAAAAGGAGATAAGACTAGAACCACATCATTGCTGATCTTTCTTCTCACCTGCCACTGCTCCGTTGTCTCTTGCCTGGTCCCTGCCATGTGTCATCCCAACTTTCCAGCACCTGCTGACACCTGGCACCATCAAAATTCTTCACTGCAGAAACACAAGAGTAGCTGGGTCATTATTATTCCTTGGCAAGAGATTGCCTTCTGTACTTGCAACTTGGTGCTCTGGGTCTCCATCATTTTATTCTATTTTGAAAAAAAAAAAACAATTAGAGACAGATTGAGAAAATAAGAGCCTCCACCTCATCAGTCGGGGAGGGTGTGTTGCTTTGTTGCCCAGGCTGCTAAGGATTCATGTGATCCTCGTCCCTCTGCCTCATGTGTCTCCTCAGGTGTGCACCACTACCTGAAGGAGCTAGGTAGGCAGCACTAGGCGGTCTGCAGCTTAAGGTTGGAAGCCCGGCTCTGCTGGAAGGGTATGCGGGCCGCCCTCAGGTTTAGCTGACAAGATTTGTTGATTCTTCCTGGTGTTTTTCTCCAAGAAATGCTAAAACTCCCAATGACAGTGCTGTTTTTCTATGTCAACCTAGCTTAACAGATAACAAAATACTTTTCGTTGCAATGCAGGTCAGGCGGCACAGCTGTAGGCTAGGTGTGCAGATAGTGTTTGGTTTGAAATTACAGCAGCTTTTTTTAGAAGTTCAGACATATCAAACATACAGCAGTGAAGGCACGTAGATGTAGCCTGTACACATTTTTCTGTCTCTGACCTTTTACCCTCTTCCCTTGGCTGCCATGTCTTTTTCTCTGTGTATTTCTTTTCATACGTTTCTTACTTTACAATCCTTTACCACTAAGTGTTTCAGTATGTTTTCTGAGCACAAGGATGTTTTTGTAGATAACCACATTGTAATTATCAGCTTTGTAAACGTATGTTGCCACAGAACCTTCATGTAACCCGCTGTCCTGACCCCGGTTTTGCCACCTGACGTGATGAATCTCTTATTTTGAAAACTGTGGTAGTGTTTTTACCCCCTCAGGATACAGTCAGATAATGTACCCAGTTTGGTCTCTTTAATGTGTCATTTGATAATTTTGAAGAATGAGAAATAAGTTACAGGCACGCACATGTCCTCCATCTGTAAGAAAAATTTAAGTCGGACGTGGTGGCTCACACCTTTAATCCCAGCACTTGAGAGACAGAGGCGGGTGTATCTCTGTGAGTTTGAGGCCAGCCTGGTCTACCAAGTCATTTCAGGACAGCTATGGCTGTTACACAGAGTAACCCTGTCTCAAAAAAAAAAAAAAATTAAGTTGAGATTTTGCTGTGAGGTCCTCTTCCCTGTCCTTGAACTTGTGATGATCCTGAATCAGCATCCTGAGTTCTGGATTCCAGGTGTGTGCCACCACACCGAGCCTTTTTGTCATGATTAAACAGAACATATCTTATTCTATATGGGTTGTTTCTTTATCATTTTGGTTGAGACTCAGTTTCCCCTTTGACTCACAGAAGTTGTTTTACTTTATGTCAGAGAGCTATTTCTTGGGGTTGCCTGGGATAGATTGCAAGTTCGTTAGGGGAATCCTGTGCGACAGCTTTGGGGTCCCTGTCAGGGGAAGACTGGGATCCACCTCTGTCATACAGATAGTGTGTTTACCTACAGGTCTACCTGTTTGCATATGTATTTGCTTTTATGTCTTGGTTTAGGAATTCATAGACACTTTAGATTTTTAAAAGTTTAATTGACTCTGTTTCTTTATAGAACTGAGTGGTGTCGTTCAAAGGAGTCTACTTTTCAATTTAAACAAACAAACAAAAAGCCAAAACCCCAGCAAATGAGGTTTATGTCTGAGTTTTGGTGAATGTAGACACAATAGTGTTTGAGTAACTTTTGGCAAATAACTGGGAAATCCAGTCCCAAAGCTGCTTTGCCTTTGAGAGTAGTAATTAAACTCACAAATGTTTTTCCTTTGCAGTGGAGAAGAATTGGAGTGTAACCTGAAAGATCTCAGGCCCGCCACCGATTATCATGTGAGGTGAGTTCGAACACAGCCAGGGAAGTAGCTGCAAAGCCAGGGTTGCAGCCATACATCCCACTTCTCCCTTCAAAAGCTGGTGTTGATTGGCACGTCCCTCTCAGAAGGTGTAGGTTCAGATCCATGGACATTCATTGACATTCGGTGCACAGAGCAGAGCAAGTTTGAGGACCCAGGACTGCTTCTGGGAGCAAAATTTTTAAATATAAGTTTTAGGACCGGGACACAGCTCGGTCAATAAAATGGCATATGGGTGTGAGTGCAGTCTCCAGAAACAGTCCACAGGCTCAGGGGCCGGCGCCTGTAATCCCAGAGTGGGAAAGGCATACATACATGTACACACACACACACACACACCACATCCATCAAGTATGTGTTGCTGTTTTTATCATAGAGACATCAGTTGCTCATCATAAACATAACCTCTGTGTTTAGACCAAGTGACAGGAATAGGCCTCATGTTAGAACAGTTTTGGGTCTTAAAAACCACTAGATTTTGAAATAAATAATGCAAGTTATCTTTGATGTGAATAAACCCCTTTGACCAAGCAGAAGGCCTTTCAGAGTACCCTGTAGTTGGAACTCCTCTGTGGTTGCTCTGAGACCCATGCTGTGACCCCAACAGGCAGGCAGCCCTAGCCCGCTTAGGAGAAGCCCAGCCATCCTGTTAGAGCACCCTGTGATCCAAATTGCTAGAGAACCCATCTCAGTATTTAATGGTGCATCCGTCCTCTCCAACTAGGGAGACTTCTAAATATGGTTTATTTTCCCTAGTTTTCAAGTTCAACAGAAAATGTAGTTGTCTGGGTGTTTGTGTTTACAGCTGTTTTTAAAAGTCACAGCTTGAGTACACTTATATGCTTTCCAGAGGTTAATCCTGACCACAGAAGCCCTTGTGCTGGGGTGGAAGCAAAGTGGTCTAGTAGGAGACTGGAGTTCTGGTTTAGTTCAGCCAGAAAACTAGCTGATTTCACTTCAACATCAGTAAAATCTCTATGATACAGTTTTCTTTTCAACAGAACTATTGTGAATATGATGGCTCAGGGGTAAAGTGCTTCCTGCCAAACACGACAACCTGAGTCCAGTCCCAGTGCTGGCAGGAGAGACCTGACTCCCATGAGCTGGCCTCTGACTTGCATGCTTGTGCATGCGTGCGTGAGCACATGCGTGCATACAGAGATTAATCAACCAGTTAATTAAATGTTAAGACGGGGAGAGGAAAAGCATGGTGTTACTCACATGCAGACCCAGCCCTTGAGAGTTTAAGGTCATGCTGGGCTGTGTAGGGAGTGGCGGCCAGCCTGGCAAACTGAGACCCTGCTTCAAATGGAAAAAGGACAAAAAGGACGGAAACATAAGGTTGTAGCGTGCTCATCGTGTACATACATGTACATGTGCTCTAAACTTGGCTATTTTATATGATCATAGTTTCAACCAGAACCTTGTGGTTTTGAATCACTTAGCTTCCGCCCAAATACTTTAAACATCACACAAGTGCATATGATTTGTAAGGCTGAGACAATAGCAGGAACCCTGTAACCATTCTTCTCAAAAGGTCAGTTGAGCAGATCAGAAAAGATATACCTTAAACTAAAAAAAAAAACAAAAAGGGTAGAGGATGGGGGGATTGAGGGGGAAGAGGGTGGAAGGGTGGGACGGGAGGGGGGAGTAGGGAGGGGATTGTGATTGAGATGTAACTTGAAATAATAAATTATTAAAAAAAAAGAAATGCTAATCCCACAAAGCAGCCACGCACATGCAGTCCATTTCTTTGTTAGCACACATTTCCTTCAGCCCTTGTCATAACGGTTCATTGTTAGTCCTTTACTAAAGGGTTATTTTGTTAATTTCCTGTTCCTTCCTGTCTTACTATGTTCTTAAAAAACTTGAATGTCGCCGGGTTTGGTGGCACACACCTTTAATCCCAGCACTTGGGAGGCAGAGGCAGGCTAATCTCTGTGAGTTCAAGGCCAGCCTGGTCTACAGAGCGAATTCCAGGACAGCCAGGGCTGTTACACAGAGAAACCTTGTCTCCAAAAACCTAAAAAGAGAAAAAAAAAGAAACTTGAATGTCAGCCAGGTGTGGGGGTGCACACCATTAATTCCAGCACTCAGGAGGCAGAGGCAGGCGGATCACTGTGAGTTTGAGGCTAGCCTGATCTACAAAGTGAGTCCAGGAGAGCCAGAGATACACAGAGAAACCCTGTCTCAAAATACCTAAAAAAGAAAGAAAAGAAACTTGAATGTCATGATGAATCTGCCCTTTCTCTTACCATCCTGATTCTTGATTCCCTCAATACAGAGGAAACTTGGAGAAGATTGAGTGCTGGGTTTTTTTGTTTTTGTTTTTGTTTGGCTTTTCAAGACCGGGTTTCTCTATGTAATAGTCCTGGCTATCGTGGACTCGCTTTGTAGACCAGGCTGGCCTGGAACTTACAGTGATCCGCCTGCCTCTGCCTCACATCGGCCTGCCTCTGCCTCGAGAGTGCTAGGATTAAAGGCATGCGCCACCACACCCAGCTTCCTTGATCTTTTTATAATAGTTTTTTTCTTTTACTTATAATCTCATCATTTGCCCCCTTCCCTTTCTACCTTCCAGTCCCTCCCTTATACCTCCCTTAACTCTCTCAAATCCATGGCTTCTTTTTCTTTAAACATATATATCCCCTAAATATATAAATATAGCCCGCTCAGCCCATATAATGCTATGTGTATGTGCGTGTTTTCAGAGCTGACCACTTGGTATTGCATAACCGTGTGGAAGTTCTTCTCTGGGGAAGACTGTTTCTCCAGCTCTCAGCATTCCTTAGTGGCCTGTATGTCTTCGTCTAGGGTTGAGGTGTTTTGGCCTTTCCTGCTTCCACATTAGCAAGTCTATTGGTGACATCCTTGTTTGAGGCTTGTTTAGGGAGCTATGTTATGAGTCTGCGTGGGTATAACTTCCCTGACATTTCTAGGAGACAGTCTCATGGGAAATGTCCTGTCCCTTTGGCTCTTATAGCCCTTCTGAGTTGATCCCTCTCATGAGGTTCAGGAATCGTGTTGTAAATGTATATATGTTTAAAGAAAAAGGGCCCAAGCTTCACACCATCTCTTGTTCTTCACATTTTAATCAGTTGTGGTTTTGTGTAATGTTCTTTAATGACACCAAGAACTTTGAAAGTTGCAGGAATGTGAGAGTTAATCACAAATTCAGTAGTCAAGTGTCAGGCCGCAGGGGTCTGTGTAGAAGCACCATTTGCTGTGGAAGACCCATGTCATCCAGCAGCCACAAAAGGAGTGGCTAAGCCTGCTGCCCCTTTTATTAAGAATTTAGAAATGTCATCCTGCTACGAGCCCACAGAGCCAAACATGATGTTTCTTTTCAGAGAACAAGACAGGCTGCGTTTTCCCTTCCTGGTGTTTTTTTTTTTGCTCTTTGTGGAGAAAGGGTCTCTTTACCAGGGGTGACCTTGAACTTGCGCTCTTTCAGCCCCTGCCTCCCAAGTGCTGGGAATACAGGTGTATGCCACCAGGCTTAGCTTATGTAGTGCTGGG
>CAJQZJ010034361.1:1068495-1089011 GCA_907164525.1 Lophiomys imhausi
ACACACACACACACACACACACACACACACACACACACACACCCTCACTCTTGCACCACCTCCAGCTCTGACCCAATTACACTGAGGTAATTGCAGCCAGGTTGTCAGGGTTCTCAGGGAACAGAACTTATAGAAATATATATATATATATATATATACATATATTTTTGAGTATATGTATATACTTTCATAAACATGGCTTACAGGCTGGAGTCCAGCTAGTCGGATAATTACCATCTACCAATGGAAGGCACAAGAATCTGTAGTTATTCAGTCCACAAGGTTGGATGTCTCAGCTGGTCTTCAGTATATGCCAGAATCCCGAATAAGCAGGTTCTAATGCCGGTTAAGGAATAGACTTGCCAGCAGAAGCAACCAGGCAAAGAGCCAGCAAGCTTCCTTCTTCCTTGTCCTTAATAGAAGCTCCCAGCAGATGTGGCCCAGATTAAAGGTGGGTCTTCCCACCTCAAAAGATCCAAGTAAAAAGAGGCTCTTCTCACTTCAAATTATTTAATTAAGAAAAAAAAATCCCTCACATGTGAAACCAGCCACTTGGGTTTCAGTCAGGTTGACAACCAAGAACTGTCATCACAGTAACTGTAACTAAGGACAAATTTGGACAAAGAATCCTGAAAACATTTCTGTTCCATCCTGTCTTCACTAACATCAAACGGACAAGGCCCCAACAGACTCAGAAGCAATTACAAAAGCAGTGATATAAAAGTTAATTGAATAAGTATTATTTAAGCATCTGCTGTGTGTAAGGCATTGGTGAGCTCTGGAGGTAAATGTAAGGTCGGCTTGACCACCAAGCGTAAACGAGAAGATAAAGGGAACTACTTTAAACAACTGCTCGTGGAGAAACGACAGGAAGGAAAAAAACTAATTCCTGAGTGGGTGGATTAGAAAAATTGCATCATGGGCCCAGAGCGAAAAGAAGTATCCTCGCGGTAACCTGGCACCGCAGCGGTTAACGCAATGTATTAAATGGGGGAGGTGGAATCTCAAGCCACGAACAGGTATTCTAAAGCCTGAGGGAGAACCACAAAAGACCTCTACCAAATCCCCAGCAAGGCGGAATATTTGTTTTTGTAAATCAGTCAGTCAAAGGAGAGGACAGTTAGCGTCCTAAGTGCCCACTCCTGCCTATACCCAGGACGCCCAATGCAAAGGACAGAAGAACAGCCTCAGTTGTAGACGGCTGGTACGCAGCATTCGTCGACACGAGCTTAGCTGTACCAATAGGTGCCAGACACAGCTGTCTAGAACATGGAAGAAGAAACCGGGCCCATTGGCCGACCTCCATTATCCTAATTTAAAAGTGAAGTCCAAGAAAACAAGCAGGGTACGAGGCGCTGTGTAACCAAACCACAGGGAAACTCAAAACCACCAAGGTTTGAAACTTCTGAAATGGAGCCTCTCCAAAACCCTTAAAGGAGCTTTGGGATAGGAGCTAGAAACAAAAGGTCTGTGCTGACTTGAGCGGGCGGCTCTGTAACAGCCTCTAAAGAGCCAACGGACCAGCGAGCGCCTCCTGGGAGGTGGGGGTGAGGGGGACCTTCTACTTGGCGCTGGTGTACTTGGTGACAGCCTTGGTGCCCTCCGACACAGCGTGCTTAGCCAGCTCCCCGGGCAGCAGCAGGCACACCTCCGCCTGGATCTCCCGCGACGTGATGGTCGAACGCTTGTTGTAGTGCGCCAGGCGAGAAGCCTCGCTGGCGATGTGCTCAAAGATGTCGTTGACAAACGAGTTCATGATGCCCATGGCCTTGGACGAGATGCCGGTGTCCGGGTGCACCTGCTTCAGCACCTTGTACACGTAGATGGAGTAGCTCTCCTTGCGACTGCGCTTGCGCTTCTTGCCGTCTTTCTTTTGTGCCTTGGTGACGGCCTTCTTGGAACCCTTCTTGGGAGCCGGAGCGGATTTGGCCGGTTCAGGCATGATTTAAAGTAAACGCTGGAGGATAGCCCGGTAAGCAGGAAAACCAAGGTCCACTTTCTTATGTAGATAGAGTTACCTCTGTTGTGGTGGGACTGAGCAGGAACTCACCGAACAGAAGAATACCTAATGAGATGATTGTCTCTGTAATTGCTGATTAGGGCCAGGTCAGGGTAACAACAGTGTTCTCTTGGGAAAGGAATTCTGCTCAGCTGTGAAGCTCATGGATGAAGCAGAGATGAGAAGCATGATCTTGGGTTCCAGCTACTGATGCTCACTCACTTTGTCTGTCTTGTCTGTCTTTCCTTTGCAGGGTGTATGCCATGTACAATTCCGTCAAGGGATCCTGCTCTGAGCCCGTTAGCTTCACCACCCACAGCTGCGCACCAGAATGTCCCTTCCCTCCCAAGTTGGTACACAGGAGCAAAAGTACACTAACCTTGCAGTGGAAGGTGGGTAGCTCAAAGTGCCAAGAGTATGTTCAAGTTCGTGGCAAGACAGTCAGTGGCCATTTCAAATATTCCATTTTGCAATGGGGCTTGGTTTCCTGTGTGATCACTATGTGAACCCAGTAATATCAGAAGTCACCATTTCATAAAAGTCAAGCGGAGAAGCTGGAAGGAAGGACCTGCAAGATCCAGCATGAGCACCTTCTCAGGAACTTGGTAAATCTCCCAGTGCATCAGAAGTGATATAAATACTTAAAATACCTCAGTTTCAGCACTTTCTCCTAGGTTAGCTCATTTCTGAAAACATTTGTGAACTTCAGGGTGTGGTTTGAAGGTGTAGAGATAAAGTAGGTTTGAGATCTTTTGCCTTCTTCCTAAGTAAAGCTGAAGTACTTAATAACTAAAGCTTCACAGAATGTTTTGTGCCGTATACCCTATTAAGACTTCATTAATTTCTGCTAATTAGTCATCTGTTCAATCAGGATTCCTATTTTTAACAACCTGAAGTCTATGTGGTAATTTTCATAAAATACAGTGTTCTGTCTTAAAAACAGCCATTGCCAGCGATCCTAGGGTGTGGTTCCTTCTTTAAAGTGTACCATTAACCTGTTCCTAGCAGTTTCATGTTTTGAAGAAAATACATCATCACCCTTTACAGTCATTATTTCTATGTCTTGATATCTGAAAATGTAGTTAGAACGCATCAAATCAATGGAGATGGCGGAGGCTTTTGGTTCCAGAATGCGGAGGGGTGAGAGGGCTTGGGGGAGAGCAGCGAGGGGCAGTATACATGTAGCCAGGCTTCTCTGCATCCTAGTGTGTGTACCAATGTGCTCATAGTCAGTGGCTGACTTTGTATTGTTGGGACAAAGGCAAAGTTTCAACTGGCTTAGAATCTGAACTTTTTTATTTTCCTTCCTGGCTTCCAGGGATAATACAGGTCAGTGATTTCCCACCTTTTCAGAGTTTTAGCACCCAACTGGTCATCATCACTGGTTAATTCCTTGGCAAATATATATCCATTTAAAAATAAGTTCACTTAAGCTAATATAAATCTGTCTTTTCCAAAGGAAAGAATTAAAATCTGTTGCTTTTGACAAAATACAAGAAATCTGCAGATTACCAGAGGGACCCCGGGGTCTTACAAACTTAAAGTTGGGAATCACTGATATGTCTCTGGTTTGTGCTTGGGTGGCATTCGGGACTCAGGTGGACAAGCAGCTACGAGAGAGGTCACCTGGGGACCAGAACCACCCTCTTGTTCCATTCAGCCCTCTGTAAACATATGAAGGTCCTGGATTCAGCTCAGCTTCTTTTTAACTGTGCTGATGCAGGTTCCTTGGAAGCACACTGGGTAAATAAAGGCATGTGCTCCAGACACTCTCTCTGGCTGCTTGCCTGTTCTAGACTCCACAAAGAAACTGAGAAAGCCAAGGAACTTCTGGCATCCTGTGAGTTAGTAATGCCATGGAAGAAGATCTTAGCCCGGAGACTCCACCCTGGGGATTGGGAGAACACCGCTGGGCATGAGGGACATGGCATAGGCATTCGTGAACTGTGATCCATGCAGCTCTTTGCATGGCACTGGATTCTCCCGAAAGCTTTGCCAGTTACTTAAAAGTTCACATTCGTCTGTGCCCAGCCCTCCAGCCCAGAGCCCCAAGCTCAAAAACCGTGTAAACTCACAGCCGCCCCCTGCAGTCTGGCCCAGCAGGAAGGAGGAAGGGAGGGAAAGACAGGGACCTGTGTCCCTTACAGAGCCTCGATGGTGTCCCTTACAGAGCCTCGATGGTGTCCCTTACAGAGCCTCGATGGTGTCACTCACAGAGCCTCGATGGTGTCCCTTACAGAGCCTCGATGGTGTCACTCACAGAGCCTCGATGGTGTCCCTTACAGAGCCTCGATGGTGTCCCTTACAGAGCCTCCATGGTGTCACTCACAGAGCCTCCATGGTGTCACTCACAGAGCCTCCATGGTGCTTACTATTAACAGTGATAAAGTAATAGGTGCTGTTTGCTAAGTGCTTCTTATAAGACTGGGTAGTTTGATGGGTGATTTACAGATAGTTTCCCAGTTACCCACTGTGTGTCTTCATTCTTGGAACAAGAAATTCCATGTTGAGCCAACAGCAGACCACTGGGGCAGGCAGATAGTTGGGATTGTGAGAATGTAGATTTCTGTCAGCAAGGATGCTGTGCAGTTCACTGGCTTCCCTCCCCCTCCCCCTCCCCTCTCTGAGGAAGAACCAAACCTAAGCATGTTTTGAGACAAGATAGGCTCCTACTGTTTGCCTCTTATTTCCTCAGTCTTTCTAGAACTTTCTACCAGTAACCTCACTTGGTCACCCCTTCTAATAGCTCAGGTTCTGTAAAGTGTTCTTTTCTAGAAAACTCCTACTTGCCTGTCTGCTCAGTGGCATTGGTACCAGCTTTCTTTTATGAGCACAGGAAATGACGAAGCCTCTTTTTGCTAACATGTAAATGGCTAGTACCCTCTAGTAGTCTATCCAGAAGATGTAATTTTTCCTTGCTTTTTTTTTCTTGTGTGTGTGTGTACACAGTGATGTGGGGACAGGAGGTGAAGGGTGGGGGGGGGGGGGAGGAGATACTTAATGCCACAGCTGGCTCTCTAATCCTAAGTACTTGAAGGAAAAAAGTGGAACAGAACAAACCCCAAAGCTGTGAGAGGAAGTCACAAAAAGGCAGGCATGATTGTGCCTGCTCCCAGCCCCAAGCAGCATCTGTGTAGCACAGCGGGTCTTTTGTCTCTTGCTATACCTGAACTTGAAGTGACTCTTCAGAGTCTTATCCCAGAGGAAGCAGGGCACACAGGGCAGGAGTGTGGGTAGAGGCGGAAGTGGGTTGTATTTTACTCTCCAGGGAGACCTGCCAGTGGTGAGGTCTCCTTAAAACTGAGTTGTATAAAGTTAATAGGTAAATTGTATCTACCAAGGCCCTGTGGCAGCTGCTGGTTCCCTCTCTGAGGGGACAGCACAGAGCCATGACAGCCACCGTCTTTAACCAAGTTGCTAGCTTGTCTCTGAACAACTTTCTCCAGTCTCATTTCATTATCTTCTTTTTTAGGCTCCAATTGACAATGGTTCAAAAATCACCAGCTACCTTTTAGAATGGGATGAGGTAAGCTGCCCATCTAAAATGCCATGTTGTTCCTGGTCTTTCCTGACAAGCGTCAAAAACAAGAAACATACTATCAATACACACATTTAACTTGGTATTTGTTGACAATGGAAAAGCAATTGGATTGAGGTAGTACAGTGAATTGTGTGCTAAAATGAATTTACCTGCTTACATGCAACCAGTGTTTCTGAGAGGAGAGAGGTCTTATCTATTCAGAATTCCCATTGCCTCCCTAGGCGTTAGTTTGTATTAGCAGCTGGTTTCTAGTTCATCTCCACTTGAGATAGGATGGTTTTGATAAGGCAAGGTCAGCTGCACAGCATGAAGTTGGGACTGAGACTCCCATCTTCTAGTCTTGGTGCTCCGCCTGACCTCTGCTTAATTTTTAAAACCATGTGGAATAACCATCTTTGCCTGGAAGACCTTCTAAGAATGGAACCTTCTGAAATCCCCATGTTCTCAGCTATGAGAACAGTTTATCACTTGACACAGGTTGGTTTTCATTACTTGAAGTGGTGTGGCTTTTCCTGACCAAGGAAGGGTCCCTGTCACTGTGGCTCACGTGACCTCATGACCTCTGCGGTTTGATAGACAGATGTCTGGCCAGAGACTCCCCATCAGGAGACTTCCTGTCAGGAGCTTGAAGGCATGATCATTTTCAAGGCAGGTTTCTGTGGGATGATTGGCAATAAACTTCTGAGACTTGCCTGTTTCTTTCCCTCTCACCTCTTCCCAGAGCAGCACCTGGATTTTCACATGGTTTTGAGGGATCTTAACTCAGGCCCTCATGCTTGTGTGGTAGGTACTTCACTTACTGAGCAGCCGGCAAAGCAATGTTTAGACACTGGTTTTCTCAGCACCAAGCTTCCTTCCCACAGGGAGGCAGTGGGAGAGGAGAGGGGGCGCAGGGTTCCCTGTTCCTATGGACCACTACCCCTCTGAATCTCTTTAATTTGTGAGGTCCTGCTCCCACCCTCCTTGGCTCCGTGGTGTTGCTTCCTGTTTGAAAATCTCCCAGTATCTGTGGTAGAGGAGGGAGGGAGTCCTCTAGAATTGGTCAAGGGCAGATTGACTTGCTCATGGTAGTTCTTTGGGCTCGCTACTCATATTTATCTACTAATAGTTAACATGATTACCCTGGAAGTTTAAACTCATGTAGCGTGACTGACTATAGACTAATATTATAATTAGAGGCCTCTAGGTGAGGGAACAGAGCACTTGGATTCAAACCTGGTGCATGTCCTTCTCAGTCTGAAGGTTTCTAAATAGATGGAGAACTGGCCTTTTCTTTAAAAAACCATTTTTTAAGACATTGTATATTTTGCGGTTAAATAAGAGCTTCTTCTCTTTTAGAAAATGAGTTCTATAAAGGAAGCATTGATGCGAACTTAGCTTCTAAGTTACACGTAGATACTGTCCATGTGCTAGTCACTTGACCAATTGCTGTTCTCCTAAGATTGTTGTGGGGCCATGCTACTACGCAATCAGTTTTATCCCTGAGCCTAGTGTGTGTACTGGGAAGATGATGTCTGTCACCACACAGCGCTGGCACTTATGGTTGGATAAGGTGACAACAACAAATTCACTCTGCTGACCCGTCAATGGAAGTTCTTTGCTGATGTTCGGATCCATATAGGAAAACCAGTAGTGAGAAGGACTGTATGAGAATGACCATCTTCTGCCATGAGTTTAAACAGGATTCCTGCTGTCAGGGCATACATAGATAGATGCTCAAATGCTGTTAGCGTCACTTCTGCCTGGGACATGTAGGCTGTAAGTGGAATAACCAGAAAAACAGTTCTGTCAGTTGAGATGAGTGAAGTTCCCAAGAATCTTCCTCACATGTGACTCAGCTGGCTAAGAGAGGAAGCTCACATCTGGGATCCCAGTGACTAAAGAGCTTTTACAGCTCTGAAATGAAGAATGGGCTGCCAGCTTGCCTGCCATTCTCAACCAGAGATGCTTAGTGCAAAGGCAACAGGAGAGAAAAGGCTGCAGCCAGTAGAGCCCATGAGCCCACAGGCCACACTCTGCCCAAGCTGCATTGTGTAAACCACTCAGCAGGTGTGTCCAGACTCACAAAGCAGCTTCTGAATACCTCAGGGCAGTGTGGGGGGTGCGGCCCAGCTCACAGAAGGATTGAGGTGGCACCACAGGAGGAATTTGGTGACTTACTTGTGGCCAACCAGTCTCTTTTGTGGCCCAGGAGTTGACAACCTCTCAGAGTGCCTCTTGTCAGAATGATTTTGCATGTGACTCTTCTGGTCAAATGACAGCCATCACAGTTATGCAGGTTCGACACCACTGAGCAGAGTGACTTGCTGACTTCCACAAAACCGAGGAGGAAAGCTTACTACGGCTTGAATCTGAAGTGGCTTCCACACGCTGTGGTTTTGAACACTACATCTCCCGTTTGTAGTGTAGTTCTAGGCTGCGGAGCCCAGCTCTAGGTCCTGGCCGATGGACATAGGCAGTGGACCTTCAAAGGTTGTGCCTACCCATGGGTCTGGTCTAGTTCTCTCAGCTTCCTCGTGTACCTGGATATGAAGAGCCTCCTCATGATTCCCCGACCACAAACTCCACCCAACTATTACCGTTCAGATGGACTAAGACACTCTGAAGCCATGAGCCAAAATAAGTTCTTCTTCCCTTAAGTTTCTTCTCTCTGGTATTTTGTCACAATGGTAAAGAAATTTACATAGACCCCGATAATCAAATTCACTCACTCATTTATTCATTCATTTTACACATGTACCACACGCGCGCGCGCACACACACTCACCCTATAGGAAATGAGAAATCCTGGTTTCTGTTCCTCATTGCCAGCACCTGGCTAGACTGTCAAGGGAAGGTACTGTTTGTCCAAACCCATGTGGTCCCGGGTCATTCCTAGACGCTGCGCCTCTGGGGATTAGAGTAACGTTATGTGCTCACGTGGCATGCATCCATCAAAGTTCATCTCTAGCTTTTCGTGGTAAGCTAGACCTTACGTGGCAAAGTGGCAGTGTTTCACCATGTCATGAGTCTTTACCGCCACATTCAGGGCTGTCTGTAACAGCCTGGGAGCGGTTTCTCCGGTCACAGGCGCAGATGATGAAAACCTCGCCAAGGAGGCTGTCTTGTCGTTACTGTGGCCATGATGAAGGCCCATGGCCAAAGCAACACGAGATGGAGACGGTTTATTTGGCTCAGGATTGCACGTCACAGTTCATCCTCAAGTTGAGTCAGGGCAGGAACTCACCAGGACAGGAACCTGCAGGCAGGAGCTGATGCAGAGGCCATGGAGGGGCGCTGCTTACTGGCTTGTTCACCCGACATTCCTATAAACCCAGGACCACTAGCCCAGGATCGGAGGCACTACAACTGGCTGCACACTCCCTTCAGTCACTAACCAAGAAAATGCCCTACAGCTGGGTCTTATGGCAGCAGCCTCTCAGTTGAGGCTCCTCCCTCTCAGACGACTTTCAGCTTGTGTCCGTGGACATAAGACTAGCTAGCGCGTTGGTCTTAAGAACTCAAGAGCACAGGCGCCTCTTTTAGGACCTTGGTGCTGGACGCAGAGTCTCTATTTTTGCATGCGTAGAATGGGGCTGTGGGTTGGGAAGCAGAAATCATAAAAATTCATCACAGTCCCTAGCCCTTCTTTATCACTGTGTATGTGTTATGCTTACTGGTTGCCTGCTGGAAGGCAACCACTGCAGGCCTAGTGTGTGTGGGCAGGCCAAGTCCCTGTATCCTGTTCAGCTCTCAGTTATACAGGCAATTTCTGTCTGTCTGTCTGTCTCTACCTCCGTCTCTGTCTCACCCCTGCCCCCACCGTGTGTGTGTGTGTGTGTGTGTGTGTGTGTGTGTGTGTGTGTGTGAGAGAGAGAGAGAGTGGGGGAGAGATAAACATGTAGAGGCCAGAGGTTGATGTCAGATAACTTCCTGGATCCTCTTCACCTTATTTTTTGAGACATGAGCTCTCTGAACTGTAGCAGTCCAGCTAGACTAGCCAGAAAGCTCCAGGTAAGCTCTTGCCCCCACCTCCCCAACACTGATATTCCAGGGACATGTTACTTCAAGTGCTCTAGGATTATGTCATTCCCCAGCCTCAGGCAACTGCTTCTCTCAGCTACCTGCTCCTTTCCTTCCCCTTCCACTGTAACATTCTCAGCACGTTCTCCGCACTCATCAGAGCTCTTGGCCCCAGATGCATGCCAGTATCTGGAGAAACTTGCTAGCGAAGCCATGTCAGCTTCTCTACACCAAGGCCCCCATGACCATCCCTGCCTATTTCAGGTTACCAAGCCTGTCCTGTGAAATGAGTATCTGCTGTTCCCAAAGATGGAAGGGATGCTGTGTCTATTCCATATATGCAGCCACAAACCAGCCCTCTTCTATGCCTTGTCTTGAAAAGGTCTCCTGTGCCAGTAGGAGGGTAGAGTGGGGCCTGGCACGAGAAACTATAAATCCACCCACATGTGGAGTGTCTCCAACCACCCTTATGAGCCCTACCTATTACATAGCTTGCAGAGCACATCTCAAGCCAGTATTTTCTTTGATGTTGCCTAGGGTCTGCCAGGACTGGAACAACGTCTAAATATAGATGCATGCACAGACTAAACCATAGCATGGAGCCTGGCAGTAGTTTATTTGGGCAGTGCAGCCTTATTTCTTCTTTGATTTTTCAATTGAATTTCTGTTACATTAAACTCTACTGCTGCAGAAAGTGCTCAGCTCAGCTCAGGTACTTGTTCTGTGTATGCACCCATAGCGATGGTTCAGAGTGGGTGGCACTCCACAATCAACTCCATGTGATTTATACAGCAAGCAGTTAGCCACCTGAAAACTGCAATCAGAAGGACAGTGGAAAGAGGAAGGGTGCAGCCATGTGGCCAGAGAGCTTGGTCGCCACGGGGTCTCCCACCCTTGGCTTGCCCATTCTTGGCTGTATGTGTTCATATGGGTGTGAGGAGGCAGGTATCTTTTCTCAGGCACCATCCGCCTTGTTTTGTTTAGTGTTTTTGAGACAAGTTGGCCAGGCAGCCCTGGAAATCTGTCTTTGTGTCTCTAGCTCCAGGACTGGTAGCGTGTACCACCACACCCTGTTCTCTTACATGGATTCTGAGATACAGCCCTGCTCCTCGTGCATGTCTAGGAAGTAGTTTACCAACTCATCCATCCACCCCCTGTTCCTGTGTGCCAAGAATGAAGATGTTGTGGAAAATAAACAAGGGGACATTTCTAATCTATTAATTCCAAGGCAATTGAAAATACCAGCCAGTCTTATCTGTTGGGGCCAGTTTTGTCGGACACACTCTCTTCCAGCGTTGGTGGTGCCAAGCTAATTGGGAATGTTAGCCAGGGCATCCCAGCCCCCACAGTGTACAGAATTGCTCTGGCAGGCAGGCAAACTCAAGCCTGAATTAATTGGGATGCCCGCGAATTGTGTGTGTGGAATTAGCCCTGCAATGTTAAGTTTCTGAAGCAGAAGCCAGCCCTTGGAAAAGCCCATCTTCCCACGTACTGAAGGCAGCTGCTCTGAGGGTAATCAGTAGAGGAAAAACTACTTGAAAAAGTATTTTTTACTGTTTTCAATCTTTCTGTCACATTCTTTGTCAAATTAGCACAAACAGTAACATGCTGTTTTTTAAACAGATTTTTAACTTTTAAAATTAGTCAGGTCCTATAAACAGAATCAAGTACTTTTTTTATATACCTCCCTACCAGCTTTCTAGCAGGCTGACCCTCCTATAAATTGGCTTTTCTCCTGGAACTCATTTCCATTGTGTACTCTGAGAGAGCTAGACGCCTGCTTACGAGTGGAGGTCCTGGGAAAAGCTGTTTTATTTCTGTGCAGACCTCGGAATGGCATACTAAAGACTCTTAACCCAAGGACTGGGGATGTAGCTCAGTAGGGCAGAACTTATCTGTCTTGTGTAAGTCTCTGGGTTCCATCTTCAGGACTGTTTAAAAAGAAAAGAAGAAGAAAGCAACATTTTTGGCTTGGTCTATAAATTACAATTTACCATTTAAATTATAATTCTGTAACATGAAATAACTTCATTGCCAAGCCCCCACCCCAGAGGCAGTTTGAGAGAGGCAGTTTGAGTTAATGATTGTTGTCTAGAAGTTTGACTCTTTTTTTAGCCTCTACAGTAATTTTTGAAAGCCATTTGAAAGGTCCTTTATCAGATGGCATTGAGGGAAAATGCACGTAGCTAGGACACACAAAAGTGGAACCTTTCGTTCAAGCACCTGGTAAGTGAGTGAGTCATGTGGTCCTCTGCAGGTGTACTGTCTATGTATTGCAGGAGATATGATAAAAGCTTGCTGAAATTAAGATAAGGGACATCAGATGAATCAGTATGAAATTCCGGTAATGGCTACAATTATCACATATTTTAGTTAGTTGGTTATTTTTGAGAGAGAGAGCCATATGTGTCACAAGCTGGCCTCAAGTTTGCTTTGCAGACTAGCTTGTCTTTAAACTCCCAGTCTTCCTGCCTTACACCCACAAGCAAGAATCACAGATGTGTGGCATACCCCATTTACATAGGGGCTGGCATCAAACCCAGGTCTTTTGAGCGCTCAGTCACTTACTTACTTTCCTGGACCATGGGGTAGGGATTAGACTGGGCTTGGGGGATAGTCAGCACTGTGAAGTCCTGAGTTTTGGTTGAGAGGGCTCATTGACTGAGTGGGGGTCCTCTAAGGCAACTTCATTCTCTAGTGTGAGGGTCATGGCTGGCTTTGGAATTCCTTATAGCATGGTAATCTCGGGGTGGTCATGATTGCAAAGTGAATGTTCCAACAAAGAGGCAGACACTGTGTCATCATTCCAGAAGCCTTGTGTTCTAAGAGACATAGCCTATGTGCATTTAGGGCCTGGAGAATCACTGTTTCCACAGATAGGGAATGAAGAACTCCATGTCCAACATCACTCCCTTGTGTCATAGGCTTCTCTTGACCGCTTGGAGTCTCGATAAACCCTCAGACTGTTAGATATAAGATCATGGACTTCTCAACACAAAAAGTTGTTTCTATTCTGCTTTTCTGTTGTGTGTTCAGGTGAGAAAGAAGAGCAGGAGGGAGAAGTGTCAGAAATTTAGTCAGAGAACCCAAGGGCCTAGGGAGGGCACTCCTCACTGTCACAGAAAGACTGGAAGAGAAAGGGCGGAGGAGAAGGGAGGGAGTGGATTTTGTAAGAGGACAGGGTCTAGACCTGATCCCCAGCACAGCTCAGCAAGCTGGAGGAACAGGAACATGTTTCAGTGGTTCTCAGTCCCCAGGAAGAGAGAAAGGCACACTGTCTCTCTCTTGGGGAGTCAGGCTCCGCCCCTGTCTACTACTTCTGCTCCCCCTTGTTGCTTACCACAGTTCATCAAAATGGGGCTGTTTTTGGTTTTCTGCTGTTTTTCTTTAAATTTAGATGAAGAATAAATTATTTTTCTACAGGTATAAACTTTCTTAATAACCAACTTTAATTTTCAGCTATAGATTAGAAAGATTGAAATATTTAAGTAGCAGTAAAGAAGTATGAAAGAATGTAGTACAATTGTTAAAATCTTCACAATCTTTTACATGTATAATTTACTCCCAAATTTCATTTTATAATAAAGTGTATAGTAAGGTATCTGTACTCTTTGGAGAAAAAGATCTTTGTCTCTAGAGTGACCATTGTGTCTTACAAGTGTTTGCAGAAGTAGGTCCTACTCTGCTGTGTTGGCACATAGCAGCCTCCTGGAGTTCCCTTCTCTCACCCCTACCTTTCTACACTTGAACCCTTTTACAGGCCAGATAAAGTTGCAGATTAGTGCCATTCCTCAGAGAGCAGCAGCTCCAAAGAACATAGTACAACATGCCCACCTTCATCAAGGCTTGCCACCAAATGTGAGATCTGAGACTATGCTCCCAGGAGATGGTGGTCCCTTTAGAGAGTGGATGTAGAAATAGAAGCAATTGCCTGCCCAGATTCAGATAGTGAGGTGTGCAGCCAAGGCCAGTGAGCCATGGAAGACACCCTTGTGGTGGCCAAGTTTCCAAGAACACACTGCAGGGTTGAGAGGGTGAGCTGAGTGGCATTTTTCTTCTGTGAGAAGAAGAAAGAGGAACGGAGATGGGAATCTCAGGCTTCGGAAGGTCTGAAGATGCTGTGAGCACGAGCCAGCTGGCTGGCAAGTTCAAGTCCTTTTCCTGGAGAGCAATTTCGACCAGGAGTTTGTGGAGCGGGGGCAGCACCTGGGCCCTGCTCAGAAAACAGCTCCCCAGGTTGATAAACTGGCACCACCGTGTGAGAAGGGGGTGGGGATGTTGAAACTTGAAAGAGGAAACAGGCCAGGTTTGGAATGTCCTAACCCGAGCCATGTGAGCACCTCAAGGCTGGTCTGTACAGCTTGCGCTCCAAGACTACCTCGCATTCTAGTGCAGATTAGCACTGCCCTCAGATGAACTCAGAGCTGTGGAAACACGCATGGGCCATGCCCAAGTCTGTGAACGGAAGCAGGCCAGCGTGAACCCTGAAAGGCGGCCTTTCTTTTTGACTCACAGGCCTGGCAATAAAGTCAGGTCAGAACATGGCAGGGGTCATTTCAGTTCATGTCAAAGTAGGTCAGAAACTAGCAGCCAGGTCTACCTCAAAGTGACCATGGGTATGGGCTTGGCTCCTCTTTCTCACTTCTCCATCTGGGATAAACTTATCTTTCGTTTTCTACCAGGAGCAGGACAGAGCTGCTGCTCCTGACTGCCTGACTTTAGCATAGCTAGTGCACCATACCCCAGTCCTGGCGGCCCTGGGGACTGGCCTTGACTCTCCTCTGTTCACCACACCACAGATGGCCCAGATCAGAACTAGGCCTGGCCACAGCTGCCCTGCTCCCTTTGGCTGGCCAGATTATCAATGAGGGCAGGATTAGAATACCTAGGGATATTTATTACCCATTTCTATTAAGGCCTATTAGCAGAGAACTTTGCACAGGCTGACTTTAGTTATGAACAAGAAAAAGTTTCCTGGGCCAAGGAGCTTAAATGCTTGCATGCAAGCATAAGGGCCCGAGTTCAACTCCCAGAGAGCATTTAAGAACATGGTTTACCCAGTCTGTGGGGTAGGGAGGTTGAGAGCCTAGCCAAATCAGTGAGGTCTAGGCCCAGCGAGAAATTCTCTTTAAAAAACGGGTGGACAAGTGCCTAAGGCTCACCTCTGGCTCTACACTCACATGCAGATGTGTGCAACTGTATATATGTGAACACAAACACCCCCCCCCAAAAAAAAGTCTTCTAGGCAAAAGAGATCTCATCAACCCTGTGTCACTTTAGTTATATTGTGTTAGAAGAGGGAACATACCATACCATATACTCCCAGAGTTACCTAGAGATATACTTCTATGCAATGTGAAAGGTATGATCTACACTATGTAAACCATCAGTGACAATGAACACTTGTACTTATTTAATTTCTGATTTAAAAAATCGTAAGCATTGATATTATCATTCCTGCCAATTTGTTGGAGTCTGTCAATCTTCTATCAAAAGCATTAGCTATTTTTTTTTTAATTCTGTCTCTGTCAAACAGAAAATAGTATTTTATTTGTTGTAAATGACCAGGATCGTACTTGACTTATAAACATTCCCCAGACTTTCTGCATACTTGGTGTGTGGGGGGGTCTTTTACAAATGTTATTTATTGTTTTCTTTGTTTTTTCCTCCTATACTTTTCAATACTCTTCACTCCACTTCTTTCTTTCTTTGGTTTTCTTTTTGTTTTTGCATACAGGGTTTCTTTGTGTAGCCCTGGCTGTCCAGATCTCTCTTTGCAGACCAGGCTGGCCTCTGCCTCCTGTGTGGTGGATTAAAGGTGTGTGCCACCAAGCCTGACTCCTATTCTACTTCTTATGCATGGAAGCCAGGCAGGGTGGCCAGACCAGCAGGATTTGTGTGTCATTTCCTTTAGTCACTGGGCCATTGACTGGTTCATCTCTACTTCCTAACCTCTCAGCTGGTGGCCCCTTTTGGAACTGCAGTAGCTTTTGTGAATGTCATTTTTTTTCTTTCCAATGCCTCTTTAATATAAATCCTGTTGTGTATGAATGTTTCCTTTTATTCAAAAACTTTCCTATTGTCCGAAATATGTTGGTAGCCTGCCTGCTCTTGGACTTGCTTTATACTCAGTGACTTCCTAAAAGCTTTACTTCTTTACCTCTGAAAAGCTCAATTACCTGATCAAATTCAGTAAATGCTATTTCTAAAATCCCATTTCCAAGGTTCAGCCAGCTCTCAATCTTTCTACATATCCCTACGTTCTACCTACATCACAGCACATCTCAGGGGTTCTTATAAAAGAAAGCTTAGGGGCTAGAGAGAGAGGATTCAGCAGTCGGAGGTTGTACTGCTTTTACGGAACCCCGAGTCTGAGTCCCGGCACCCCCATCCCATGCCTCACATCTGGCTGTAACTCCTTTCCAGGAGACCTGACGCCCTCTTCTGGCCTGAACACGAACTCACATACACAGCCCACCCTCATGAACATACACACAAATATTCACAGTGTGAAAGGAAAAGTAAACAAGGAAAGTTTGGATACTGTGTTTAAAGGGGCTGGTTGCTGCTCTCTAAAGTCAGATGTCTTGAAGGACCTGGGTTGTTTCCATCTCCAGTTCTCTAGTGAGCACCATGTCCACAGCCCTTTGAAAGGAGAAACCTTTCTGCTGTTGATTATTTCTTCATTCCTACTTATTTAAGTCATAGACAGTATGGCTTTTACATATTAAAGCAAATTGACTAGTAAGGAAACGGCTAACTTTTATTGACTGGCTATAGTTCTAAGTGCCTGACATGGGCCACAGAGGCCAAGCAGAGTAGAAAATCAGTGTAAGTCGGCAGTGGACCAGCCACACAAGGATCTTGTTCTGTCATGACGGAAGACACTCTGCTTTGTACCCCGCACCTGTCCATAGCTGACCTGAACGTATTCTGAACCCTGGACCAAATGAACTTTGCATCTTAAAGACCATCAGGGCTTCCCTGGAGATAGCACCTTGCTTGGGGAGGTGGGTAGTTAGGCCATAAACTGGGGTCACTGTTGGGACGCTGTGTGTCTGTGTTTTGTCTGTCCACTCTGGTACTCTTGTGTTTAATTACATGTCACCTGGAGTGTGCGCTAGCAGTCTGTATTCAGAGCCTGCTTCTAGAAAAGAGATGCTTAAGCTGGCATACAAGAAAACTGCTAGTTGTCTGTGTTAGGAAGGAATTTGAGAGTTTCAGATAGATTCCTGGAGTCTCTGGACCTCACTCTATGTGGCTTTGTTAGTTACTACGTGAGGTTCTTTGGTTTTCTTTTAAGCAGCATCTTACAGTGTAGCCTTAGCTAACCTCAGACTCAATATGTAGACCAGGTTGGTCCCAAATTTATGGGATCATCTTGCCTGTGCTCATGAGGGCTAGAGGTGCATGGGCATGCCTGGGTTGTGTGTGTGTGTGTGTGTGTGTGTGTGTGTGTGTGTGTGTGTGTGTTTTCATGACCAATCAATAAGATGACATGCATTGTGAGTGGAAATAATGTTCACAAAACTGCTTATATGAGTTATTTTTATGTCTCTGAACATGGCCCACCTTAAATGTTCTTTTTCCTTGAACACAAAAGTATGAGACCCCAACTGGAGAACTGAGCCTGGTGACTTAGCCTATCACCCAGCTACTCAGAAGACTGATGAGGGAGAATCACAAGTTCAAGGCTAGCTTGAGGAGCTATGGTCACCCTGTCTTAAAGTGGAGTGAGGGGATTGGGGGTGAGTTGGCAATAGAAAGCTTGCCAATCGTGTATGAAAACCTGGGTTCAGCCCAGGACAAAAGACGGTCTTCTTCTTTTTATATAAAAGAACTTGAAACAGCAACTTAGAATGAATGCTGTGTGTATGTGTTTGTGTGTGTGTGTGTCTGTGTCTGTGTCTGTCTGTCTGTGTGGGCGGGGTGGTATACATAGGCGTTCAACCAATGTTTCAAAGTTTATCAAACAATGAAGTTCAAGTCCACATGCAGTGCTTGGCTCTCTGGGAAGAAAATGGATGTGCACAGGACGATTCAAAGGCTTGTGACCAGTGTTTAGGAATCAGGAAACAAACAACTCACCATCGCCATAATGTGTGTCTCAAGAGTTTGGGGCCACTGTGACAGAAGAGACAAGAAACACCGGCTTGGTGTTCAGCTGCACAGATGGGTCCATGCTGTGTATGAGGATTCCTGAGAAGAGCCAGGCCACTTCCAAGGTGTTGATCCTTGACTCTGTCTGACTCTCACATGCTCGATTGGCCATAATCCCCCCACCCAAGTGAGGAAGACCTTAGCAACTGCAGTTCTTAACTGCCACATTGCCCTGTGTCTGAGAGCACTTTTCTTATACTATCAACTAAAGCCCAGTTAGAAATGTAAATCCAAAGGGCTTACGGGTCTGTGTGGCTTTTGTGCCTAGGGTAAGGCTTCCCTGTGGGGTGGTTTCTCTAGATGCCTTCCTTCAGTTACATTAGTTCATCCAAACTAAAAATTGCAGCAATTGTTCAAAAGACTTTTTCCTTTTCTTACGGTAATTTTTTTTTTTACACAATTGTGTCCATTTGGAAATGTCACAGCAAACCCGTGTTCATTTGTAGGATAATTTTAAGTTTCTAAATGTATGCATCAGTAACTCTAACGATAATAAACAGAAAAATTAAGAGTGCATGTGCCCGGTGACTTTCAGCTAGATGAATAATCTCTGTGTTCTTCCAGGGAAAGAGAAACAGTGGTTTCAGGCAGTGCTTCTTTGGGAACCAGAAGCACTGCAAATTGACAAAACTCTGTCCAGCCATGGGCTACACGTTCAGGCTTGCTGCTCGGAATGACATCGGCACCAGGTACGGCGTCTCCTTTTCTTCTTGCCCTTCAATGGTGTGATTCTGGCTGTCTCTCACATTGCCTGAAGGTGTGAGGAAGCTGCCTCCATGCCGAGCAGTTCTGAGCGGAAGTCCTAAGGAGGGAGAAGGCCTCTTGGTGACAGAGGTCTTTTCTCAGCCTCACAGCTGTGTTGTAAAACTCACTAGACATCCCAGGACCAAGAGGAAAGTGGCAGGAGAGTTTTTTAAAGAAAAGAAAACCTCCCTCCACCCCACGCCTATCTCCTCACCCTTATTCCTTGTTCTGTATCACTGTTAATGGGCCTTTCCTCCGGATCTTTCTTTTTCATTTGTGGGACTGTTGCTGATACTAATGGCTGCTGAGCAACCATTATGCACAAGTCACAGAGCCAGCGAAAACCTGGGCTGCCTCAGCTGCTGGTGTCTCCAGGCTGCAGGAGGAGTGGACAAAACTGTTCCTAACCAAGGAGCTGGTTGATTACTTAGAACTTGGAAAAAAAGACCATATCTCAGTTCTTGCTGGGTAACTCTTGATCAAGAGAAAAATCATTTCCTTTATGACTGAATCTTAGAGTCTAAGCCCTCCAGTGGCCCCAGCCTGGAGGACCTCTGAAAAAAGCATAGTTTTTAGAACTGCCTCCCAGTGCCTAGAACCCAGTATAACTTAAGAGTTTTCTGACCAGAAAAGTTGAAATGATAAAGTCTTGTATGGTTCAGGAATTTTGAAATGAATTAGAAGCACCCACAGACTAAACTCTTGTTCCATCAGCAAAGTTACTTGTTGGTACCCACATTCATTTGAGGTCTCTTGCTAGCCACTGCTCTTACTTTGACAAATTTGGTGCCATGCTATGCTTTTGAGGGAAATAAAATTACAAGTGTTCCCTTGTAACTTGGTGTGCTTTTGTAAGTACAGACAATAATAGCCCAGTCGGACAGTTGAAAGCTCTAATGGAAAATGTCAGAATCCTTTTCCACAGCACACCCGTGGGGCTGGGTAGAAGCATACCCTCATCCTCTTAAAACGCCAGGACTCGTCAGATGTCTTCTGTGTTCATCTCCCTGCAGTGCTTACAGCCAGGAGGTCGTGTGTTACACCCTGGGAAACATCCCACAGATGCCTTCGGCACCCAAGCTCGTCCGAGCGGGCGTCACCTGGGTCACGCTCCAGTGGAACAGGCCAGAAGGCTGCTCACCTGAGGAGGTGATCACCTACACCTTGGACATTCAGGAGGATGAAAACGTGAGTCTTGCAGACTCTACCCTACATCCTGATGTCCTGCTAACTACCTACATTCAAGGCCACTCTTCATTTCTGCCACTACCAGCTCCACTGCCCACCTCAGACTGCTCTTCCCAAACTCAGCAAATGGCTTCGGGTCCTTCCACCTGGAGTCATCCAATGGATGACTATCCATTGACCCCAGATACAGTAAACCCACCAATCTTTTTAAGCCTCCTTTCAAAATTACCCAGAAATCTAACCAACTTTCACCATCATCACAGCTAAAGTAGTCTCTTAGGCCCAGCCTTCCTCTTGCCTGGAATGAGTGCAGTGGCCCCTTATCCCTGCCCTTAGCATCACCGTAGTGTGCGGTGGTGGGACCCTGTATACTTGCGTTTCATCACTGTCCTTGTTGCTTATACTGCTGTGCCCTGGCCTTGTGGACGTGCATTTCCTGTGCCCTCCTTCAGGAAGGCCCTTAAAGATACTTCTCACTTCCCTGGGTTCCTTCGGGTCTCTTCTCACATCTCAGTAAATGTCCTCTAGGACAGCCCTTCCCTGACCACTCTGTGGAATATCTCTGTCATGTAGACTCTGTGGTGGTAGACATGTCCTATAGTTTATACTGGGCAGTATAAACTAGAGTAGCTGTGAGCATTTGAAATACGGCGGCTGACCTAAGGAGCTGAGTTTTAGTTGATTAAGTTGGAACTCCAAGAGAGCTACATGTGGCTCCTGTACTTCATCAGCCCGTGCTGCTGTGACGGCCTCGTAAGAGCTCCACCAGCCTTCACAGGTCTTCACAGCCCATATCAGCACATGGCATGCCTTCTGTTTGTGTGCAGGGTTTTCTGTTTTAAGTTGCCTTCTTTTTTTTTTTTTTTTTTTTTTTTTTTTTTT
>CAJQZJ010034361.1:1101118-1122047 GCA_907164525.1 Lophiomys imhausi
CCCAAAGCCCAGGAGAGACAACCTGGAAGGGTGCCCCAAAGCCCAGGTGCACGTGTGGAATTTTTTGTCTGTGTATAAGGAAATCTCCCTCTGACCATTGATTGTATCATTTCCCATTGTGGAAGTGGTGAGCGTTGAGAGGAGGCTGGTGTCACCCTCTTGCCTTACCTTTATGGGTATTGGACTACCTGGAGCGTATTACCCTCGCCTCACTGAAACGACTAACTGCACACATCTGCCCTGCAGAGCCCTGAGAGCCCTGGTGCTGACGTCTCCGAGTACAGGTTGGAGTGGGGAGAAGATGAAGAATCCTTAGAACTCGTTTACCATGGTCCAGACACCTGCTTTGAGATCCGAGATCTGTTGCCTGCTGCTCAGTATTGCTGCAGACTACAGGTAGGTGAATGTTCACACTCCCAAAGACAGGTATCCATTCTTCAGAAAAGCAGTTGAAGGCTATTGGGGAGGGATCACAAGGAGAAAGCATCCTCTGTGGAGCTGGGGAGATGGCTGCCTTGGAACAGTGCTTACCACGCAAACATGAAGACATGAGTTCAAACTCCCAGCAGACACATATCAGCATGGTGCTGTGGCACTTGTCTGTGACCACAGCATTGGGGGTGGGTAGGTTTCAGAGACCTTGTTGGGTAACCAGTAGCCAAACTGGTGAGCTCCACTTTCAGTGAAAGACTTTGTCTCAGAGAATACAATGGAAGACAGAGGAAAAGATACCTAATGTTCACCTGTGCCCTACAGACACATATACATACATACACACAGAACACACACACGCAGAGTGAGCACATCGGCACATAGGCGCAGCTCCATACACACACAAAGTGCTTGCTTTGATGTCTTACAGTTGATTTCATCTTTTCTAGGAGGTCAAAACCTGTAAGAGCAAAACCAGGTTCTTCTCTGCCCTTCTCAGTGGCGCTGTGTTCTGCGCTATTTTCCAGACCCAAGGGGAAGGTCTCCCAATTCCTTAGGAAAGGTGCATTCTAATTCCACTTTGGCAGGAAAGCAGCCTGGAACTGGCACACAGACAAGAAATTCATATGCCAGCCATTAAACTGCACTGAAAATGCAAAGACAAGTATTTCAGTCATTTGTGCTAGTGACTGCCTTAGTTTCTTTCCTGCTCCTGTGACAGAATGCTCTAATAAAACAATTTGAAGCCAGTGTAAGGGAGGAAGGGTTTATTCTGCCTGCAGTTTGAAGGTTCAGTGAGTGCAGTGTAGTAGAAAGGAAGCCTCGTGTCCTGGCACGTCCAGTCAGCAAAGAGCAGTGATACATGCTAAAGTTCCTCTCCACTTGCACAGTCCGGGATCCCGGCCAGGCAAGAGACCACTAGGCCTTCCCACCTCCTTAACATAAATCTGGACAATCCCCACAGGCAGGCCCCGAGGCCATTTGCCAGGTGAGGCAGAGTCTGTCAGGTTGACAGTTAACCGTAACCAACATATCAAGACCATACAAGGCTGCTTCCCTTTAAGCCTGTGTTTGGGAGCACAGACTAATGTCAGGACCACTGTCTCATAGCCTGACCCCAAGAATATTAATTATCACAGGTTTTCTTTATTCACTTTGGTTTTTTTTTCCCTTCATAAACTCTCAGTATCCCGAGTAATGAGTCCTTAGTCTCCATTTCTTCCCATTTATTCAAAAGTGGATTCTGAACACTGTTCTCTGGGGTAGAAGGATGCTCAGGAGAGAGCGAAGCTTCATCAGCTTCAGTTGCTGCCCTGGGGCAGCCTGTCTTTGAGCACATTTAGATTTCAGTAGATAAAGAAATGATGATGCCAAGCTTAGGCATCACCCTGTGTCCAGCTCTGGAGCAAATGGTGTGGCAGAAGTACACTTAACATCCCTGGCCTCATTACAGAGATATTCCCTTTGTAAATTAATTTTTAAGATTAACCAAAGGTTTTTCTCTTGAGTTTGGGAGCCTACTGCATCTTAAATGTTCTTCTTTAAATGCCTTTGTTGGGCAGAGCTCTTCATTCCTTCATGAATGGACCACCCATCATGTCATTAGCCCTTTGTCAATGAACCCACGTCAGAGCACATCCTCTGGTCTCTGTGTCAGTGCGGCTGAGTCACTGGAAAGTGGTACACTGAGTGCCACACTGCTTTTGGGGCAGGGCTGCATTCTGATACGGAGCTGTCTGCTGTCCTATTAGGCTCCCTGCCCTGTGCTTCTGGAGCCTGGCTTTCTTGTTAATATGTCCTCTGCTTCCCTTGGTCCTGTAGGATACATGTTGTCACTCAGTATTGGCTTCCCCAGACTGTGTTTTAAAAGACACAGTGGTCAAAATAGAACCTGCATGATAATAGCCCCGTGTCTCTGTGTTGGCAGCCAGGACTAGAAAGTGTTCTTAAATGTCTTTGCTTGTCATGAAATGGATCAGACCCTATGACACGAGGTCAGTACTTCTCATACCACTGCTACCACACTGAAGAAATCCTGCCAGAAGCAAGTCTCTCCCATCCTTACTGACTTCCTGGTAGCTGTGGATTACATAGAAATTGTAAATTGCGGCCACTTGACATTACTTTGTGGTCAAGCAAACCCTGAATAGTCTTTTGAATATTTGACATTCCAAAAAGAATCATTTTCATAACTATCCTCTTTTCTAAAAAGAGGTTTAAACACTTCTTGTTTTGCTCAGGAATTTTTGTCTCGTTCCTTGGGGATATTTTAATTAAGAAATATCATATAAGTCAGTGGTAGAAGTACCTTTGCTAGGCCTTGAGTTCAATCCCTAGCCATCCCCGAGGCCATGCACACACACAAAAGAATTGCCAAAGAAGATATTCGTAAGGGGCATTTGTACGTCATTTGTGTTTAGTAAGATGCTTTTGAAAACTTTGAATCAGAAGTGTATAGATCAAGAGTTTTCTACCAGCCAAGTCTGCAGAGGGAAATGGAGCCATTGACAAGGGCCTGGGGTGAGAAAAACAAAAACAAAAACCACCACTGGGAAATGTGGGAAGATTTGAATTAGGTCCTGTGTGGTTTGTTGTCCTATACCAAGGTATAGTGCTTTTTGGATTGTTTTACTTTGTTTTTTTTTTTTTTTTTTTTTTTTTTTTTTTTTTTTTTTTTTTTTTTTGGTTTTTCGAGACAGGGTTTCTCTGAATATCTCTGGCTGTCCTGGACTCACTTTGTAGACCAGGCTGGCCTCGAACTTACAAAGATCCGCCTGCCTCTGCCTCCCAAGTGCTGGGATTAAAGGCGTGCGCCACCACCGCCCAGCGATTGTTTTACTTTGTAACTTTTCTTTTTAGATTTTATTTATTTAAATTTTATATGTATGGGTGTTTGCCTGAATGCTTGTCTGTGTAGCACATGCATGCACCCACATAGCCCTGAAGAGGGACTACCTATAGTTACAGATAGTTTGAGCTGCCATTTGAGTCCTGGCAGTTGAACGCGGGTCCTCTTGAGGTGCAGCCAGTGTGCTTAACCATTGAACAATCTCTCCAGCCTCAGTTGTCTGGTTTTTATCATTATTCTCAGGCATGTGAAACGTGGGAATTAGGGCAAGCATGGTAAGAGCTGTGCAAATGTTACTTTTTTTCCTGTCACTCTTCTGTGAGTCTAAAACTAGTCAAAATAAAAGAGTTTCGAAAAAGTTGGAGAACTGCTGCTCTGTTTGTGGGTTTTCTCCTTGGAAGTTAAGGTGCCAAATGTTGGCCTGTGTGGCTTTACCAACACTTCACCTATTAACCAGTATGGTCTGGACAGTCAGTCATTCAGTGGCTCAGCATTACCAGCCTGTCTGATCGCCAACGGAACAGGCCAGTTAGGCGAATGTCCTTGTTAAGTGATACACTCAAGATCTGAGCTGAATTCCTTTCTAAATCCCATCTTGTTTCCTTTCCACTGCCAAGGGGATCCCTGGCTGTCACTGTATCTCATTTCTTCAAATCATTATGATAAATTTAGATATAAATAAACTCTCCAGCATGCACAAGGCTTCAGACTCAATCCTCAGTACTGCAAAGGAACAGAAATTAAATCAGATATCAAAATATAGATTCTTAAAATAATTTGTTGAGTTAAAATTCTAGGGAAAAAGGCCCAGGGGTTGTAATGAAACCACACTGTCTCAGAACACTTATCAGACAGCTTCAGTGAGGGTCCATGGAAGCAGATATCCTTACCCTATCTGTTAGTTTTGTTGTTTAATTAACAAAGGAACTATAAGCTTTGTTTTAGGCCTTAGAAATTCAAATATATCTCTCTAGTTTTGTGATTTGTGCTGATACATTTTCGGGAGTAAATGAGAACTGACTTTTTTTTTTACTACTTTTCTTTTGAAAAAAAATTATTTTTTATGTGTGTAGATGTTTTGCCTGTGTGTATGTGTAAGTGCATCACATATTTTCATTGCCTTCAGAGGCCAGTAGATGGGGTAAAATCTCCTGAAATTAGAGTTATAGGCAGATGTGAGTGCTGGGAATCCAACCTTGGTCCACTGGAAGAGCATCCAGTACTCTGAATCACGGTGCCATCTCCCAGCCCTGGTTTTGTTACTGTTATAAGAAAATTGCGAAGTATTTTGTTTTTGGAAGAGAAAATACTTTTATGATAAATATGGGGCATGTCTTCCTTGTCAGAGATGTTATAACGAACCAGGCATGCAAATAACTAAACTCTATGTTAATGCTAAGTGTGATGAGATATAAAAGGAAGATGGGTAAAGATCATAGAAGCTGAGATAAGAAGCAGTTACAAGTTGAAATAGGATGCTCAGCAGCAGTTCTCAGAGAATGTCTGAGATGAGCAGTGTCAGGAAGAAAGGCCTCGACACATAAGAAACAAGGGCACAGGTCCTGAGTGGGACATCAGTGTCCACTTGACGTCCATGCAGACCACCAAGGAGCCGGCAGAGCCAATGAAAGTAAGAACAGTGGACAGTGAAATCCAAGTGCTGTTGGGTGTTTTTGAAGTTCAGGGATGAGCATCAAATATGATCTCTGAATGCTTCTGAAATAACGGGCCTCCATATTTCTTCTGAGTAAGGTGGGGGCCATCAAAGGGATTCAAACTAAAAGTTCTGACTCATGGCTAGAAAGGAAGCTCAGTGATTAAAAGGACATACAGTTCTTCCACAGGACCCACATTCGATTCTCAGCACCCATGTAAAGTTGTTCACGCCACCTGTAACTCCAGCTCCAGGGGATCCAACTCCTGCTGGCCACCTTGGAAACCTGTACACATGTGACATATACTCAGACACATACATAATAAGCAAAAATAAAATTTAAAAACAAAACAAGTCCTGACGTGTGTATGATCGTGCTGTCATCCCTGTGAGTGTAGACTCTAGGGCCGAGGTAGTGCAGCTACCAGGGAGGACCATCACATTAATGAGACAGCATGGAGCTGGGTGAGGGTGCCTTCAGTAGTTTGGTGAGCCGGACATGGGTACAAGTGAAGAGCGGGTGTTCCCAGGAACTCCGGATCATAGCCTTCACAGCCTGGAGGATGGGGAATATGACAGGAGATACAGTGGGGTTTTAAAGGAGGAAAGGGGTGCATTTGAGGAGCCTGTGATGCCTACTGGGTGGGCAGAACAGATGTTCACAGGCAGCAGGATTACATATACACCACCCTGGCATCAGGGCAAATGTTGAGAACAGTTAAGGATAATTTCTGACCTCAGCATGCCGCAGCACACATACATACATGCTCACACACATACCAAAAAACAAAAAAAAACATTTGCTAATATGGAGGTCCTAGCATGTGCTGATGTCATGTTGTGGCTTGACCACACTCTTCTGTTTTTCAGGCCTTTAATCTGGCAGGTGCAGGGCCATATAGCGAGCTTGTCCATTGCCAGACACCAGCCTCTGCCCCCGACCCTGTGTCCACTCTCTGTGTCCTGGAGGAGGAGCCCCTCAGCACCCACCTGGACTCGCCCTCTGTGTGCCTTGTACTGAACTGGGAAGAGCCGTGCAATAATGGATCTGAAATCATCGCTTACAACATTGATCTCGGAGACAGGAGCATTACTGTGGGCAACACGACCACACACGTGATGAAGGACCTCCTTCCAGAAACTACATACCGGTGAGTGCCAAAAGCTGGTGTCAAAAACTGGCACACACACTGTCAGTTCCAGGGTTGAAAATCCTTTCTAAGTTACTGCAACCCAGCCATTCCTTTTTAACATATTTAATAGGACTAAATGAAATAAAGCTTAAAAGGGTGTGTAGCTTTTTACCTACAGTAAGTGATGATTTCCCATAATTCCTAGCTTCTGAGCGGGAATTTCAGGTCAGACGTGAAGTTACGTTCCCTTCCCATACCCTGACTCTTCCCTTCTTCATATATTTTCACTGTGTTTCATCTCTCTGCATGCTCCATCCACAGCCACACACATGACAACCTCAAAGCAGGACACCCTTATTCTGCTGACCCCCCCCACCAAGTGGATACAGGGGTCACAGGGCATTTTTAATAAGATTTCCTTCAGGATTCCACAATGGGACAGTGAAAAGTGACATCACATACCGCCATGTAAGCTTAACAACTATCATGGTCCCCTCTCCTACCTCAGAGATCCCCGTCTAAGGCCCCTTCACTTGCCTACACCTGTTTCTCCTACGTGGCTTATCAGACTTTGGAAGCACTTGGCTCTCCAGGCAAAGCCAAAAGCCTACAGCCAGCAGGACAGCTCCCTGGGAGGGACCCAAAAAGCATCTCTTGATAATCTAGTGTGGCCCAGCAGGGCTCCAGCCTTTATTGTGTGCATCCATCCACATGTGATGGATTATTGGCTTTGGGGGAATGTTAGCTCAGTCAGGCTCAGGTAGTTATTGTCACTACGTCAGGCCTGGTATTCTCTGTGTCCTGTTCCCTGTAAGAAGAGGAAAAACAAGATGATTTCCCAGGCAGGTATCTAGTAAGGAGTAAATACATGAGTACTAAATGCTTATAGTTGAGCCAGCAGTAACACAGCAGGTTTCCAGCAATCTGGTCATGCCAAAATCCTCTTTCAACAAAGCTCGTGTTTCCTGGGGGCTGGGGGTGGGGAAAGGCAACAGATGGGATCGCTGCTTTAGAAAGTCTGTCATTTCCTTTATGTTTTCTGCAGTGCTTTCTCCTTTTCTAGTCCGAGTTTGTGAGTGAGTGTGTGTGTGTGTGTGTGTGTGTGTGTGTGAACATGGTGTGTACATGCTTATAAAAACCATAGGTACCTTTGATATTGTTTTTCCTCTGGTGATCTCCACCTTGGTTTTTTTGGTTTGGTTTAGTTTGAGGTGGTCTGGTTTTTTACTGTTTTGATTTTGTTTGGTTTGAGACTATATAGTCCTAGCTGGCCTGGAACTCAATATACAGACCAGGCTGGCCTTGAATTCACAGAGATCTGGCTGCCCTGGTCTCCCAAGTGCTGAGATTAAAGTCCTGTGCCCCAGTACCCAGTACCGGGCTCCTCCCCCTGGACTGTGTCTGGCTGTTTAGTCCAGACTGGCTCTAAGTCTGTTCCTTTTCCAACCCCCTGTGCTGGGATTACAAGATGTTACCATATACTGGGCTTTTTTACATTCGTCCTGAGACTCAAACTGAGATCCTCATGCTGGCAGGGCAGCCGTTGGCTGAGTAAGCCCTAGATTATCTCTAGTATCTCCGAAGCTAAAGAAGGAGGCCGCTTAGCAGCTATAAGATCCAGACTCCCCATCCTGGCATTTCCTGGTAGCCATCTCTTTTTCCAAATACTTCTTTTCTGTTTGGCTTTTCAGAACAGCAACAGAATTTTCCTTGTTTGTTTTATACACTTTCATTGTGCTGAGCATCCTCTTGGCCATAGCGTGTCTGGCAGGTTTACAGAGCTCTTGAAAATTTCAAGGACTCTTAAATGACAACTTTGGAGAACAGGTGACCAACAGTGAGAAGAGCATTATACACAAAGACCGGCTGGAGTTTATAGTCTCAGAGTAATGGAAATGAGTGGTACTAGTGGGGGCTGGGGCTGGGGCTCAACGTAGACCCCTTGCTCACCGTGCGTGCAGCCGTGGGTCCTGTGCTGAGTCCTTAGACACACTCAGGTCAGAACTGAGTGAAGTGGATACATTTGGATACTGTGTAGCAAAGTCTAGTGAACACAGAGCTGTGTGATTTTATGTTCCAGATACATTGTTAACAACTATAGAGAGCCCTGGGAATGACTGTTTGGGGGGAGACAAGTCTAAGGACCTAATTTTGATCTGGTTAAATTTTACCTCACCTTTTTCTGTTCCATAAATTAGTTAAAATACCAGTAAGAAGACCACCATCTATGAGGCTTAGATAAAGAACTTGTGTCTTTAATTTTTTTAAATAGTTTTATTTTATGTGTCCCTTGCCTGCATGTATGTCTGTGTACGTATGTGCATACAGTGTCCAAGTATTTCCTGGAGTTTTAGACAGCTATATCCTCCATGTAGGTGCTAAGAATTGAACCTGGGTCCTCTAGAGGAGCAGCCAGTACTCTTAACCACTAAACACTCTATCTCTTCAGCCCTGCTTGTTTGTTAAGTATAGGAGTTACATACACATTGTTTCACGGACCAGATGCCTGTCTGTAGTAAGCCAGAAAGAAGAGTTTCAACAGATCCATCTTTTCTCCATTGGTGCTGTTAGGACTACCCATTAAGGATTTGCTAGCACAACCTGTATTTGAAATTTGACTGGAATTTAAAAAAAAAAACAACTTTTAAACGTATTACACTGAAGTTTAGAACCATATCTGAAATTGAATTTGTGTTTTGGATCGAAGAGAAAGATGAAAACAGCTCTCCTTTGCACACAGCCTGCCAAGCAGAGTCTCCAGCCATAAGCTAAGAGCGGCTGGGGATCACCTGGCATCACCCCTCCTGTCCTGGGCCTGAGCAGCTCCATGCCCAGGGCAGTGGTCCAGCTTTGGCTCTCCAGGCAGTGTGGAGCATCCCTTGAACTTTATCAAAACCTCTCTGCACATAAAGCCACTTTCTTTGGCCCTGAGGCTTTTTGAGCAGTGTTCTCAGAGTGCTGCCCTCCCAGGGGTAGCAGAGCTAGTGCCTCCTGGAGATTCCCATGATAATGGGCAAAGGATCAGTCCTTGCCCCAGGCCCTGGAAATAAGCGAGGTGGTCCAGGCTCAGAAAAGTAAATACAAGACACTATCACTCGTGTGCGGAACTTAGGGTCTGATTTTTATATGGGAGTGAGTGGGTAGGTGCCAGCACGCTAGAAATGAGCCCATGATAAAGGGAGAAAGAAGCCTTATGGGAGGGAAATAGAACACATGTGATAAAAGGAAAAGGGGCACTGGGAATGCAAATGTTTGTGGAAGGGAGATGGAGTCAGGAGACAGGGTCAAGCAGAAATAAATGTATATGGAAATGGTATAGGGAAACCTGCTATTTTGAAATACTATTAATAATCATCATCCTCATCTAGGCATGGTGGCACATGCCTTTCATCCCCAAAATCTAGAGGTGGTGATAAGTGGATATCTGTGACTTGGAGGCCAGCTTGGTCTACATGGCAAGCTCCAGGTCAGCCAGGGCTACCTCCTGAGTCTCTGCCTAAAACAAAAACAAGCAAACAAAAGTAAAATAAGATTGTTGTTGAGAGAAATGGCTCAGCGGTTAATAGTATATACTAATCTAGCATAGGACCCAAGTTCAGTTCCAGCACCACCAGGTGGCTCCCAACCGTCTGTCCTATATCATTCAGCTTTAGAGGACCCAGCACCCTCTTCTGCACTCTGCAGGCACCCACAGACATATGGCATATGCACATATACATATAAGTTAACATATAAATTATAACAGTAAAAGAATTTTAGCTGGGTGTGGTGACACACACTT
The DNA here is from genome assembly GCA_907164525.1 of Lophiomys imhausi. Lineage (NCBI taxonomy): Eukaryota > Metazoa > Chordata > Mammalia > Rodentia > Muridae > Lophiomys > Lophiomys imhausi. The sequence goes on from CAJQZJ010034361.1 coordinate 1,110,967, forward strand.
TTAATCCCAGCACTCAAGAGTCAGAGGCAGGTGGATCTCTGTGAATTCTAGGCCAGCCTGGTCTACAAAGTGAGTCCAGGACGGACAAGGCTACAGAGAGAAACCCTGTGTTGGAAAACCAAAAAAAAAAGAAAAAGAATTTTAAATAAAATTTAGGGCCAGCAATACAGCTTAGCAGGTGAAGGTGCCTACTGCCAGGGCTGCCAACCTGAGCTCAACCCGGAACTGACATGGTGGAAGAGGGGAACTGAGCCTCGGATGGTCCTCTGACCTCTGCTGTAGCTTGCTTGCAAAAATACACGAAATGTGATAAATAGAGGTAAAAATTAATTACATAAAAAAGTATAAGGAGAGGAAACAAAATGTCTTCATCATGAGCTTGGCCCTGAGGTGGACTCCATTGTTCAGAGTCTGCAAAGTAAGTGGCCGTGTTGTCATTCCCCCATGCACAGTGAGGCCACGGAACCCTGGCAGCAGGAGGTGGAGGCAGATCTGAAACTAAATCCAAACTCCTTTCTTCCACGTCCACACACTTCGCTGTTGTATAAACTCGGAAGTTGGTGGTGGTGGGACATGTGTAAAACTTCGTGGCAGTTAGTATTGAAAATAATATCCTGCTTTAAAAAAACGTCTAGGGTGGGGCCTGGAACTGTAGTTTAATTAGCCTTCCATGAGAAGCATGTTTAAGTGTGAAACCCTTTGTCCTGGAATATCCGTGCACATGCAGGTTGAGAGCATAGGTGCCCGAGCTGCACTTCTGTGAACTATGGCTTAGTGGGCTCTCTCAGGGTTCTCACCACCCTTACCATCCCACTCTTACCCAGCGTGACTTCCCCTTGGCCTTCTTCATTATCCTCCCTGACAGCATGTCTCCTGGTGGCCTCTCCTTGCTCAGCAGTGATCTATCTGGCTAGAGTAGGGGAGGGGGGTGAGGGGACTGCAGCCTTCCTCTCTCCATCCTGAACCGTTAGTGAGGTCACCTCAGATCACAGCCTCATTATATGTGTGACTCACACTGAGCTACTGAACAACAAAAAATTAAAATAGCTTTGTTTGTTACGGTCACTTGTGCCCCTATTTTTGCTAAGTAAAGGAGGGGTGAAAATAACGTTTATTGAGTTCTTACTATAGAATAAGCACCCTGTTTGCTGCTGGAATGACTCATAACCGCTTTGCCAAAATGAGATGAGATGGGTTTTGTAGAAAGAGCCAGGTTCTGAGTCTTTAGCCCTAGTTCACGTCTCTGCCACCTGTGGACGTAACCTACACTGCCCATGCCTCCGTTGCCTCATCTGTGAAATGGGGCCAAAACTGCCAATCACTGGGCAATGCTGCCTGGGCTAGAGGAGGAGTCTTGGGATAGACACATACGCATACAGTAGATCATTGGCTGTTCATGGTTTTGGTAGGAAAGAATTGAGCCAGGAAACAAGTAGTTACGATGCTGTGGGTTGGTTTGTGTGGAGGTGGGTTGTGGCAATGCTGTCACTGATGTGTCAGGAGGAGCTTGGGCCAGGGCAGCCCAGCTTCTATTCAAGAGAGACCTCTCCAAACAGCTGCCTCTGAGTCCATTTCTCCTCACAAAAGGAACTTTCTGTATTTACTCTGCTGTCCCTATTCAGAAATTCTGTTTCTTAGGTAGAGGGTGGGTGGTAGGGGAGAGGAAGCTTCTTGCGAGAATTGCTTCCAGGGTCTGCATCAGCCCAGGCTTCTGGGGCCCTGACCTCAGTCACCCCATCCGAGTCACAGCAGCATGAGGCCTGGGCGGCTATTAAGGACAATTTGTTTTGAATGTCATTCTTCTTTTAATATAGTTTACTATCGGAAGTTTGACCATGTACGTATAAAGTGCATTGCAGAAGGCTGTATGACCTTCTGAAGCAAGAAAATATTTGGCATCTAGAAGGATATTGTAATAGTGGATTTTCAATCCAAACTGAAAGACATGCTTCTTAATTTGACTTAATCAGTATTATTAGCATACTGATGAATATTATGGACTCATGGAAAGTTAAATTTCTTTCATAGTAATCTGGCCAAGATGCTGTTAGCACAGGATTACATCACTTTCTGAAGTTGGAAATATTCTACTTCCCATGTATTTAATTTGGATTGCTCTAAATTTCAAAAACTAATATAATGCACATTTTTTGATGATAAATCTGTAGATCCTACCTGAGTTTCGAGGTTAACATGTTACTTTAACTAAAAGGAAATTTTTCAATTTAAGATTTGGAATAGACCTTAATAATTTAGTGAAACCTAAAGCTTATTTTTCTTCTTTATTCTCTGAAGTGAATGTCTAGTTGTTGTCCAGGATAGTGTGCTGTGTTCACTATTCTTTCCCAGGAACTTAGGAATTGGGAATTATTTCCATGTCCCTCAAAACAATTCAGTAGCTGCCTTCGTCCTCTCCAGCCCTCCGAACCTCCTCTGCCTTGCATCTAGCATTTTCCCTAGAAAACGAGGCGGCTTCATTTTATCGGCTCCTCAGCTCGATTTCAACATTGAAGGTTATCTTGTCACTAGGACTAATTCATGTTAGCTCAGTCATCAGTGACACGGAGAGTTGTTTCCATGGTTTGTTACTGAGACAGTGTATTTGTAAAGGTGTGCAAAAATCCGAGTGAGTGTTCTCGAGTCTCAGTCGATGACTTCAGGAGCAAATACCGAGTAAAGTGAAAACAAACTTGCTGGCTCTTATTGGCATTGGTGGTTGATGACCAGACTGTGTGCTTTAAAGGGAAATTATGCCTTGATTGGATTTACAGCTGTGTTAGATCCAATTATTGACAAGAAAAATATGAAGTGCCAGAATGCAGGAAGAGTCTGAGCCAAAAGGGACCCAGTGCACACTCCTCACATCTGACCTCATCCCTCATGGAGGTCAGTGTGGGCCACTAAACAGAGCTGAGCTATGAGTCCCTCCATTGTCACATAGACAAAGGTGGTGGCCTTGCAGGTAGAGGTGAGACATGCCATAGTGATACGAAGTCCAGGCCTCTGCTCTTGTAACCACTGCATCCGGAAAAGCATCTCATCTTATCGTTGAGGAAACTGTTACTTAAACGTGTCAAATGACTTCTGAAGAGCCTGAAAAAGGATGAGCAGGATTCTTGCTGGTGCTGGTGGCTGATGGTATGTTATGCAAATGTAACCAGTTAGAGATCCATAGGCCTAGAGATGTCAAGAGCCCGATACTCACCAAAATACTGTAGAGACTTGGTTCTGGGACTTCTCAATGCTGCAGCCCTTTCATACACTTCCTCCTGGTGTGGTAACCTCCAACCATAAAATTATTTTCATTGCTACTTCATAACTAATTTGTTCCTGTTATGAATCATAAATATCTGATACGAGACCCCTGTGAAAAGGTCATTTGACCCCCCAAAGGGGTCAAAACCCACGAGTTGAGAACCGTCTTATAGAGGCTTTGGGACCATAAGTGAATTAAATCAAACTAGATAAAACTTGAATTTCTTTTTTTTTTTTGGTTTTTCGAGACAGGGTTTCTCTGTGTATCCTTGGCTGTCCTGGACTCACTTTGTAGACCAGGCTGGCCTCGAACTCACAAAGATCCGCCTGCCTCTGCCTCCCAAGTGCTGGGATTAAAGGCGTGCGCCACCACCGCCCGGCAAACTTGAATTTCTTAAACCATTTTTTTATTCTTATGAATGATCCATCTCTGAAGTTTTGCTTCACTTTGCCTTGTGTTGTTGAACACAGCAGAGCAGCAACCTTAGCAACTCATTGCCTTCCTTCTTTTGTTTGCTGGGGACTGTCGGACTGCAAAGAGCATGAGAAGAATAAAGAGCTTTCTTGAACACAGGGGAGCTTGAAGGACCATGGGCCAGCAATGGCAGGAAACATCTTGACCTGGGGCTGTAGATGTACCCTGTCCTAAATGAGGGCAAGAAATGATGACTTGGACCCTGCAGACACCTTCAGATAAATCTTGTAATTGAAGATGTTGGTTGTGCCCATTGACGAACCCCTAGATTTAATGTCTGGCTTCTCTTCTCCTGAGAAGAAATGGGTCATTGTAATTTCAGCACCATGACGGCTGGCTTTTTAATAATTTCCCCCCTCTGGTTACAAAAGTACCTCATGTATAAATAAATATACAAATTTATAATGGTATCTTTGGGTTCTTAATTCACATGGCATTTCCTTTCTTATTTATCAGTTATATGTCCTCTTCAGCATAGTCTTCCCTCTGTTTTGTAGTAAGCTTGATGCACGCTCTCTCCTCTCCCCCACCCCCCAGTGTATATGTGTGTGTATGGATTGGGTGGGTGGATGGATGGATGGATGGATGGATGGGTGGGTAGATGGGTGGGTAGATGGATGGCTGGATGGGTGGGTAGATGGATGGCTGGATGGGTGGGTGGATGGATGGATGGATGGATGGGTGGGTAGATGGATGGCTGGATGGGTGGGTGGATGGATGGGTGGATGGGTGGGTGGATGGATGGGTGGATGGGGAGAGAGAGATTTTGAAGAAGTACGGGTGGTTCTGGGACTCTAGCGTGAAGTGCCACCCTTCCTTTTGAGCTCTCTGGAAGTCACTGTATATTCTGAATACAAAGTCTGTCAAATCTCCTATGTGGAGTCTTCCCTCCCAGTCTGTAGTTCATCTTCATCCTGTTAACATAGAAAACAGTTTTAATTTGGGTGAAACCCAGATTTTCTTTTCTCTCGTCACACACATGATATGACTTTCATATCACATAGGAAAACCTTTTTCCAAGTTCTAGGTAATGGAAATGTTCTCTTGTGTGTGTGTTTTGTTTTTGTTTTTTTCCCTAAAAGTTTTATATTCTACATTTAGATCTTTGGTCAATGTTTGAGCTAAGGTTTTGTTTGTTTGTTTGTTTTGTTTTTTTGTTTTTTCAATCGGGTGTGACATTTAAATTGACATTTTTATTTCTTTTCTGTTGACATCTAATTGGTCCCAGAACCATTTGTTGAAAAGACTAGACATCTTCCATTGAGTTGCCTTCACACCTTTGCTAAAAATCAATTGGCCATATTTGTGTAGCTCTATTTCTGGAGCCTCTGTTCTGTTCCATTGATCTATGTGTTTGTGTCTTTACCACACTGTCTTGATTACCGTAGCTTTATAATAAGTCCTACAGTGAGGTGGCACTCTTCTTTCACATGTGCTCTGTTTTTCACATTTGCACTGCCTACTTTACTTCCTTTCCATACAGCGTTTAGAATTAGCTTGTCTTTATCTCCTAAGAACCCTTCCAGGACTTTTTGATTTATTCTTTTATGTGTTTATTTAATTTTGGAGACAAGGTCTTACACAGTAGCCCAGGCTGACCTTGAATGCTCCATCCTCCTGCTTCAGCTTCCCAAGTGCTGGATTGATTTTAATTACATCATGTCTAGGAGGACTGTCACTGTCTCTCCCTTTTGTGACTGCTCTCTGCTCTCTGTTTGGGTAGGTTCTCTATAACATTTCCATCCGCATCTTATGGATTCCATTTTTTTCTAGCTCTGTATACCTTTTGTTCTCATCACTGGTGGGGGTATTCCTAACAAATGCTGCTAAACAGAAGGGTGACTGCACCAGGCATCCTTGCTGATCCTGCTCCCAATCTTAAAGGGGAAGTATCCTCTCTCAATGCTTGCTGTCCTGGTAGCTGTGGAACTTTTGTTAGACACTCCTTTTCCAATCTAAGAGGCTCTCTCCTAGTTTGCAGAGCATTTTGATTGCAACTAGACTCTAGAGTGTGTTCCATACTTTTTCAGTTGACATGATCATCTGCCTTTTCTTCTGGAGGCTGTAAACAAGGTTGGGTTGCTTAAGGTGTAGGAAATAAGGGAGTAGACAAAGGATATTTCCCACTCACTCAGAGCCATATACGTACTGGGAACTTTCTGTGTAGCTCTTCCCAAACAGAGGCCCACTTCTAAACTTAGTTCAGCCCCTGGGACAATAAAGGGGTAAAACAAAGAAGTCACTGTTGGCTTGTGAGAATTCCACCTCTGTACTTCCTGGCATCTGCCAGCTGGTTCTTTACTTCTCAGAGTCCTGAGGAGCTGAGTCCTTTTACTCAAGACGAATGGAATGAGTGGTGGAGTGTTGTGTTCTGTCTTCTGTAGAAGTAACCTTTCTTTTCTAATAGTCACGGGTACTTTAGGTTGATTTATATATTCTTTTTTTTTTTTTTTTTTGGTTTTTTCGAGACAGGGTTTCTCTGTGTAACAGCCCTGGCTGTCCTGGACTTGCTTTGTAGACCAGGCTGGCCTCGAACTCACAGAGATCCGCCTGCCTCTGCCTCCCAAGTGCTGGGATTAAAGGCGTGCGCCACCACGCCCGGCTTGATTTATATATTCTTTAGGTTTGAAGAATTCAGCTCACATATTATGTTTCAGGAAGGTGTATTGTGATGCCTAAGTGGTGCTTCCTATTTATGTATAAGTAATAAGAGTTGTAAGTGAGAGTTACATAAAAGTAACCAAATCATAGAAACATGTGAAATGATCTGCTCTCTAAATATTTCTTCTTGGACTACATTATTCACTATAATCTTTTTTGGAAAACTATGTTGTGAATTAAATCAAGTTTAAATATTGAAACTCTTTGTGCTATTAACACTACCGATCTTAGTCAACTGGATTATTTTGAGTTCAGATTCCTACGAACCTGGCAAAGAATCTGGACTGTCCTGAAGTGGGTGGGTGTGGCCAACCCTCAGTAAGGTGCACAGGGTGGGGGTTGTGGCACCACTGAAGTCTGTTCAGTGGCTGGAGAACTGTGCTGATCAACAAGTTGGGACTTAGAAGAAAAAGGGAAACAAGGGCAGCATCCCCACTGTGTAAGGTTAAAATGTATGTGTCTTAGCTCTGTTAGATTTTAAACCCGTGGTGGGGGGGTGATACATCCTTACTGCACACAGTAAGCACCCAGTTAAGAGCTTTGTATACCTAAGTGACACCCTGCCACTACCAGCAGGTGGGCTCTTTTCTCTAGCTAAGTAAAGATTTGCAAAGTCACTGGTAAGGGGAGAGGCCAAATGTCCTGTTGAAGGATTGTTGGGAATTTGTTCTTCTTTTAATGAATTTTTTTGTGCATTGTCTGATTCCAAAGCTGGCTTTGACTTAGTCATCCACAGCCAACTAGAATGGCCATATTTGTAGGAGTCCTTCAAACACAAACTTACTTTTTCTAGGGACTATTTCCTAGTGCACTGTTTTGCTATGTTTAGAGACAGAGCATACAACCTCTCCTCTGAGCTGCCCAGTGCTTCGAGTTCTTCACTGCCGTGCTCTGGGGTCAGGTAGGAATACTCCAGCAGATGTTCATTTTGAATGAAGAAAATTCAACTTCTTAAACCTGCGTTGTCTTTTTTTTTTTTTTTTCACCTCTAGGATCAGAATTCAGGCTATCAATGAAATTGGAGTCGGACCATTCAGCCAGTTCATTAAAGCAAAAACTCGGCCATTACCACCCTTGCCCCCGAGGCTGGAATGTGCTGCATCTGGTCCTCAGAGCCTGAAGCTGAAGTGGGGGGACAGTAACCCCAAGACGCATGCTGCTGACGACACGGTGTTCACACTGCAGCTGGAAGACAGACACAAGAGGTGAGAAGGGCCCAGTGCTCACCTTGCACTTCACAGCTGCACTGTTCCTCCCACCCCAGTTCTTCCTCCAAAACCCTCTTCCTCCTGTTCAAAGAAGGAACTAGAAAGTCGACTCAGGCATCCACCCAGCCTTGTACCCTCTCTTCTCCCCCTGGAGTGCTTAAGCGCTTGAAAGCCCCCAATCTCCCTCCATGAAGATGGATGCATGTTTTCCCCTTTATAAAGTCAGATGATGGAGAGAAACTATCAAAGCAGAAAAGTGTCAGATTCAAATCCCCACTGTATAATAACATTGTGTTAGTCACGATTTAGAGGAAAATGGGACCTGGGGGGAAATGGTGCCTCTTTAAATATTCAGCAACCACCAGGACAAACATGTTTACCAATCTGGAATCACTGCGGGTGATGTACAGATGGGGTTTGTACCCTCTAACTATGGGGTGCTGCGATATCAAATTAGCCAGAGCAAATATAAGATCTGTTTTCTTATAAGACTCCTTGCCCAGAAGACCCTTGGAGATGTGGAAATCAAATTCAGGCTTTCACATCGTGTTGACTTAACCTGACTTTATTTCCTCAGAAAATAGCCAATCAGATGACAGGGGCCAAATGGCATTTAGGAATAATTTCATGCTGATCAGAAGAGAACAGCAATAGAATATTCTATTAGCAAAGGTTCTGATCAAAATCAGGTAGAAGGAAGGATTATCACAAACCCAAGACAGTGGTGGCTACTAGGTGTGTCCAACCTGCTGACAATATGACATGGCTGTATGCAAATGTGTTGGGCCACATTCATAGCTACTCATGGGACATGTGTACGCTGCAGGTTAGACACGCCTGGACTAGACAGAATGTCTCTGGAAACATGAAGCCAGTGCTCCTCTAGGGGTTGCCTCTGTTACAATTCTGTATACATTGCCACATTCTGTTCCAGTACGCGTGGCTTCCCCCCCCATACATACATCCGTGGCCCACTATCTGTAGTCGGGGGGTTAGACTGTACTTACTGCAGTGGAGTTCTGTTGGCCTTCAGTGGAGACCAAGGTCCAGGGAGAAGGCACCGCAGCTGTACACTGGGCTCCGTGGACACAGTATCAGGGCCAGTGACAACCAGAGAGGCACTGAGTGGATACTTGGCTGAGGAAAACCCACTAAACCTAGGCCAAAGAAACCCTGAGAAACTGAGGGGCGAATACTGTCACATGCATCTGCCACGCAGAGCTGCCTTCCTGTCCTGTTCTGAATCTCATCTTGCAGCCTGCCTACCCACTGGTAATGTCGCAGAGACACTGGGAGACATGGGGACAGCACTGCAGCATGATGGTGACAGCAGCCTAAAGAAAAGTGTCCCTTGACCTAAAGGACAGAGCGCGTGAGGCGGCATGAAAGGTAGTCATGGGGGCTAATGAAAGCAAGAAATGGATCAAGGGAAATTGAAGGAGAGCAGGTCACAGTGGAGAGAGGGATGATGAAGTCGGTGCCAGCACAGTTTCTGTAGTGTTTGAAAGGACTGGCACACCTCCATCCTTTAAAGGAAACAGTAAGACATGCTGCCCAGTGCCCTGTTTACCACAGTGAACCAGAAAATGTTTGTCAGAGCTTCTGACATTAACATCCTTGCTACAAGACGGGGTGTGGGGGTTGAGGTGGAAACTGGAAGCAGAGTCTCCGCACTCAGCACACTTAGCTCTGCCTGGGGATGGTACTGTCTCCATCTTTATCCATCTCGGTTGCAGCCTAACAAAGTAATCACCCCATTACATGGCTACCACTTCATAATGGAAAAAAAAAGTGTTTTTCTGTTGTTGTTTGTTTGTTTTTAAAAGTTAACAGTAATAGCTGTTTTGTTGAAATCTGAGTGGAAGTAAATGCAGTATTAATAGAAAGAAGGGGAGGAAGGGAGAACTCATGATCATATCATATTAACTCATGGAAAATCCTAGAATTTAGTATCACAGGGGAAGTGTTCGGGGAGTTTGCACCACATGCACACACATCAGATTTCTCAGAGGTGATCCTGTCTGAACTTGACCTTGACTGCCCAGGAGGAACAGGTAGGAGGAAAATAAAACAGCCGTTATCCCGTTGGGAACCATTGCTGGAACTGAAAGCACAGAAATTGTGAGGCTCATTTTGACGGGTTCAGTGGAGATCAAAAAGCATTCATCCTGTTGAATATATTTCTTTAGATCTGTTTTCATTGGGTTGTTATCCTACCTGGGAGGAAGTCCTCAACCACAGAGGATTAGCAAGAATTCCATTCTGAACTGACAAAAATCATGGTACAAGTAAGAGCCGGTATTAGGGGACCTTTCCAAGCCTTTATAGTTTCCCCTAGGCCTTTGCTTCTCCTGGCAAGAACCTTCCATGGAGATATTTCCCAGCTCCCCAAAAGCACAAAGCACAGAGGGTTGACACTGGTACTTTACTTGTCCGTGAACCTAGAGAGCCTGGGCAGCGAGGCTCCCTGTTTGTCCACAGTTCTGTCTTGTTGGGACAGCCACCCAAGGGTGCCTGATGTGGAAAGTTGTGTATGGTGGTCTCGGCGTGGTTGAGAGTGGCTGCTCTGCACATAGCAAAAGCTCTGGAAGCATTTGTTCAGATGAGTGTGACTGTCACGGGATACTTAAGACAGAAAGTAGTGCAGAAGCTGGTGGCCAGTGGTTGCTTGCTCCTTTGAGAGGAGAGGGAGGGAGGCAGAGATGCGAAGGCTTGCCTTGTTCATCAAATAAATCACTTGCCCAAATAGAACTGGCAATTTAAGAAATTTGACCATTAGGAACAATATTTTTCTTAATTTTATGAGCTGGAGTCCAAATTTATCTTTTCTAAATTAAATTTGTCAGTGCTCTCAGAAAGTTATTAAAGTGATGTGAGTCCTGATGCATTCTTATTCTATTTGTGGAATAGTTTTCCTGCGACTTAACAGGATGAGGACAGCCTGACTTTAGTGTGAAGATGACCTTCCTCCCTGTCTGGAAGCAAGCTCCCATGAATGGTCGCTTGAGTCCAAGCCTTTAACCTCAGCTCTTGACCCATGATCAAGGAGAAAAGACTGGACTTGAATATGTCACAGTCCTGTTAGCAATGTCGGTCTGTCTGTCTTTCTTCTTTCCTTCCTTTCCTTTCCTTTATTTCTTTCTTCCTTTCTTTTTTTTCCCTTTCTTTCTTTCCTGTCTTTAAGATAGTTCCATGTATCCCAGGCTGACCCCACTGTGTAGCCAAGGATGACCCTAAACTTTTGATCCTCCTGCCTCAACCTCCCAAGAACTGAGATTCTAGGCATGTATGCCATACTAGGCTTTATTCGGTACTGAGGGGGTGGAGACAAGAAAGTCTCTAGAGCTAAGTACCCTGCAAGTCTAGCCTCATCAGGTCCCAGCCACAGGCCCTGTGGCAAAGAAAGAAGGTTGACATCTATCCTGAGGACAGTGGCAGTGTTGACTTCTGGCCTCCATATGCACCCACCCACACATCTGTAC
>CAJQZJ010034361.1:1122057-1149004 GCA_907164525.1 Lophiomys imhausi
ACACACACACACACACACACACACACACACACACACACGTACACGTACACTATGAAATGACCCAGGGACTCAGAAATATATTTTAAGATTTCTGAAGGAAATTCTATATATTGAGAACAAGCAAAGTACTTCGTTTCTAGTTGGTTCTTTGAATGGAAAGTGAAATATGCTAGTATATCCCCCACACCCTCCTCTACCCTCACTGCCTTTCTTTATCCCCTAGTATATCCCCCACACCCTCCTCTACCCTCACTGCCTTTCTTTCTCCCCATTTGGGCTCTTTTCCTGGAAACAGAAGGAATCCTATAGGTCAGTTTGGCCCAAAGCCTTGCCTCATGATAAATCCATCAAAAATTAATGCAGCTCATCTGACTTACTATGTTGAAAGTCTGTTTCCTCTTAGTTAGGACATTTATTTCCTGTGTATTCATGCTTTTCATGTACAAGATTCCTCGTCCATATTCCTGAAACAGCAGTGCTTCATGTCTGGAGGACTTAAGTTTATACCTAGTGTTTGGATTATGATTATTCAACTAGCAAATTTGTTTCTTGAGTTAATACTATGTGCTAGGCCTCATGAGGTATGTGGTGTAACTGGAAGAGCCGATCTTGCTGAGAAAATGAATTAGCACTAAGCAGTGAACAGACAGTACAAGAGATTTTAATTTCAACAGAAAAGCAAAAATTAGATTAGTTTGGCCTTGTAGTGATTAGGTCTATTATTCTTAACAGATCCAGCACAGAAGTTCTGAATGGTCTGGTTTCTGTGTTACACAAGAAAATTACGCATCCTGAGTGAGCATTCTCATAAAGCCGAGTTAAGCTAATGCATGCACTAGAGTAGGAGGACCAGCTCGTAGGCTCCAGGCTATAACACTGCACTGACAGTGCAGAAGATGTATTTGTCTGTATTTCTATGTTGCCTGTCCTAATGGAATTGGAGTTGATGTTGAGCCCGAGCCTCATCCGTCCATGTTCTTGGTAATTGTGCACAGCACTGAGACAAAAGGACACTGAATTCCAGGAATGTATTTATGGTTAATCTGTTGCTGGGGGTTTTGATCAGACAGCCAATGTTTCCCAAAGTGAGGCTCCAGAGCTGTTGGTCAGGAGGAGAGATATCTAATGGAAGGAATATTCACTACTTGCTTCCCCTTGTCAGCCTTTGTATCTGAGGCACATTCCGCTAGCAGCTGGGGGGCTGTGGAGCTTTATGAAGCTTCCGCTTGGTGTTACTAGCTATTGACTATTATTGATTTTAAAAAACAAACAAACACCTATATTTTTGTGTCTTCAGAGTTTCTTTAAACTCCAAAAAAGTACACTGTAGGGAACTAAAGAAAGGGGCTAGAGTGGAGGAATGAACTGTCTCAATGTTTCTCTGTCACAGAGAAAACTGCTTCCATTCTCAAAATGCATTGCTAATTCAAATGGCTGGCTGTGAGGCTCAAGACCCACCCAGCCCATGCATTCTGTTCCTTCACATCTCTGCTGTTCATGATCATCCTTGCTGGGTAAATGGCTTCTGTGAACTTCCTTCAGTCCCCGGGTGGTGGCTGCAGTTCTCAGCACCCTTGTCCGAGCTCTGCCTTAATCCTAGACCTGCTACTGAATTCCCAAATGACCAGAGATGTATGCCGGGACTGATTTTTTTTGCCTGAGTTTCCCAGACCACAAATTAAACATAATGATGCCTAGGGCTCCAGTCTCCAATTAATAGAGGAAAAATATTTTAGAGACATTTTAGTGCTTTAGAATAAAATCATAAAGATTTATCATAGAAAATAAAAAGTATTGATAGCTTGCTGAACTTCAGGCCAAAATGCCTTGGAGCAGTCAGGGCTGAGGGAGGCAAATGCATGACACAGGCCTGGAGTAGAATCCAGTGATGGGTTTTAATTCTGAATTACTTTATAAATAAACAGAATAAAAACCAATATCATTTCTCTGCATTGAGGCAAGGCCAGCGCAGTAGAAGTGGACAAACACCTTAAGAACTCATGGACTCATATCCTTAGAGGGAAGATTCACTCCATGTGAAACCCCCATAGAAAACTTGGATGTTTCAAGTGTCTCAGAAGAACCTTTAAAATGGGGAGAGCATGCTTTTTAATGCATGGAAGTTAATTTCTCTTCAAATATATCGATGTCTAAAATGCAGTGTAGGCAATAAAATGTAAGCACAGAATTTCTGTTTATTCCTTTACTGGTAAAGATGTAGCCAGCAGCAGGGCTAAACGTTGGTTCTGCAGTTAAAAGTACTGGCTCCTCTTCTAGAGGACACGGGTTTGATTTCCATCCCCCATACAGCAGTTTATAACCGGCTATAGTTCCAGTTCCAGGGGATCTGCTGCCCTCTTCTGGACTCTGTAGACACCAAGCATATGTGTGGTGCACATTCATTCATATGGCAAACGTAAAATAAAATAAATCTGAAAAAAAAATTAATTGAAAACATTATTAAGTTTAATGAAATTTTACTTCTTGTGGGGGGAAGCATAACAGTAGAACTCATTAACCAAAAAATTGTTATAGCCTAATTAATTCACAAGTCAAAAGGCAGTAGACAACCAGGAAAAGAAGTTAGGAAGTTAATTAACCCTTTTTCCCATGAGTCCTGTTGACATTAGCTTCCAGCATTTTCCTATAAACAGGGACTCTCACCAATTCCAGCATCAGTCTAGGAAATGGATTCCCTGACTGAGGTGTCTTCACACAGTGCCATCTGTGTCCATCTGCTTCTACATTGAGATGGCAGGACTCTGTGTTCCTGGCACAGTAGGGGCATTTACTGTCCATATTTTTAATATCTCCTCTTTCCATACACCACTTGAGTGTCATAGGAAGCATACATGAGCACATGCACACACTCCTTTCCTCCTCCCTTCCCTCTATCCTTCCATGAAGCCCAGGGAAAAGAAGGAAAAAGAGGGGGAAAGATGATGGTATAGTGTTGATAAATACAGCTGTACTGGATCTGTGAACAGCTGTTGATTTATGGTATTGTGAAACATGTTTTGAAGGGCACCACTGGAAGCCTCTCATGAACTACAGGCCATGTTAGGCCAGCACGTTAGTCACACTGAGTACTTAATATCCATGAACTGTATGAGCGTAAAGATTACAGGGGCAGCAAGGCAAAAACCCTTAGAAGTGAGTCTTGTTTTCTACAAAGAATTTAAGATCTAAGTTATTCAGAGAATTCTTGAGTATTTCTTTCAAAAGACTGTTTTAAGAAAATATTTTAAACTAAATTATTTCTACATCATTTTCTTTTGCCCACCAATGACTTATAGTAAAAAGTAAAAGAACACATAAATATGTAACATGACTGAATTTATTCCATCAGTTGCATTTGGTGTAAACACATCACCTTCCCAATGAATGTTAAAACCTAAGATACTGAGATGAGGAGTGTAGCTCTCACTGGGCTTTCCTGAGACTGTCTGGAATCTCTTTGTCTTCACGATGGGTTTTCCATCGCAGAGTTTTCCTGATTCCTTCATTTAGGTTGCATAAGAATTCCTGTCAAGTAGTCACGATTGTTAGGACTGTCTGGAAGTTGACTGTCTTGTCTGACTTGTTCAACTCCATGGTGGACGTCACCAGTTCCTGCTGTTCTCCCACCCTGAGTCCCTGGACAGACAAACAGAATAAGCAAAATTATTTTATATTCACAGAAATGGGGAGCTTTCTCAGAGAACATTTCTGTATTCTTTATTTTTAGAACTGTTTTAGGTTTTCTGCAAAGTTGAGAAATGCAGAGATCTCCCAAGTCCTCCCTGTCCACATCCACAGCCTCCTCTATTTTCAGCCCACCAGAATGGTTAGAGTTGGCAGGCCACAAGGAAGTCTGGCCTGCCTTTGGGTTTGTTCTCGCTGTTGTTCTCACGTATCCCTAGGATTGAATCACAAATGAGGACGTGTATCCACCAGTAGACTATCCCAGAAGTGTGTCGTTGCCCTAAGCACAGATAGATAAGCCATCTTGAAGTCATTGGAACACTGGCAAGTCCCCAATGTGTTTGTTACCATTGAGCTGTTGTATTTCAGGAAAGACACTCAGCACCTGCGTGAGTGACTTACCTGAGGCCCCATGAGTGTCAGGCACTGGTATTCAATATGGCTACTCAAGTTTAATGCTACCATAGTGTTGCAGTGTCCCCAGCAGACCTAAGCATGAGGAGGGTTACAGCACCACTGATGAAGCCCCATGTGACCATGTCTGAGGCCAGCACAGTGTCCTGGCCTAGAATTTCCTCTCTTCCCACATAGCCAACTTGCCATCCAGAGAAAGGAAAGTCATTTTGTGGCTGCTGCAGTGACAAGGTGGTTGCTTGGGAGGGGAGATAAAGCAAAGACATTTCAAATCTCTTTAGCTTAGTGGTTAAGGCCCCAGGTTTGGTCCCAGCATGAGAGGAAATGACTCAAAACAAGAGAACTAAATGCCTGTCTTCTTAGCCAGTGGAGCCATCGTGGAGAGCTCTGAGTCAATGAGAAGGCTGAGAGCAACAGAGGGAACTAAACATCGGCCTCTGGCATGCACACACAGTTATGACCCACATTGGATGGGATGATTATTACATAGCAAAATCAGCTTTAACACTTTTCATAACCCTCTTAAACCTCATAGTAGCTCTGTGAATTCCACCATTACCTTGTGCAGGTGAGAAGCTTGGACACAGAGAGGCCACACAACTCACTGGGCTTTCATAGTCCACGGGACGAATTCTTATCTCAGCCTGTACTAACTGGGTCCCCTCCAGTGCCAAGATCTTAGGCGTATAAAGAAATAAAAAAGCCATGTGACCCCTTCATAGTTTTTGAATTAAAAACCTTAAAAAGTGTCAAATTGGCTGTTCTCGTAGGAATATCATATTTTCCTAAAACCAAAATTTAGAGGCAGGACTTTACAACAAGTTTTTTCCCTGATTTCTGTGCTGACTTGGATGTGGACTAGAACGCACTTGTTTAATGAATATCTTTGTTGAAAATAGCCAAAGGATGTGAAATCAGACATGAGCAAATATGACTTAGCCAGCGCTAGTGCCCAATGTCCCCCACTCACACTGTACTCCTCTGTACCTACCTCTTTCTCCTTTGAAAGTAAGAAAGGGCTGGAGGAACCTGGACAGTATACACTGGACAGAGAGGGAAGTATGGAACAGCACGTTTTAGTGTATTTGAGAATCATATGTGTGCCACTAGCTCAGCCTGAATTGCAGTATGAAATCAGATCCCTGAATTTGCCTTAATGAATTTCTTAGTGGCTTTGAGTGTCTCTGCCTAGGTATATAACTAAACATTGGCACAAATGTGTATCAAGCCTATTGTTTAAGAGAAATACTGTCCTTGGAGTATGGAGGGCTGGTAACAGTTCTCCAAACTGTTACAAACTGAGCTTGCTGGCCACTGTAATGGAGATTTAACAGTGTCCCTTCTTAAGCCATGACTTCCATTTGTGATACAATTAAGGGCAATTACTCCCCGCAGTGAGTTTAGCCCAGGGGAACTGAGTTAATAAGTAGCCACTTGCCTCTGCATTAGCTGGATGTCTTCTTCATTAAGGCAGTGATATGTCCAGTGTGCAAAGCAGGTCGCCATGGTTATTTGTGGATTTCAACCTGGACTGTGGCTTTCCTTGAACTTGAAATTAACGATGTTCAACCCTCAATGAAAGGCACTTCCTCCTGAAGCAAAGCATACAGAACATTAAGTGAGCCTGCCAGGGCTTGGGAGCTCAATTACAAAGGCGGATGAGTGCCTGGATGTTATACAGTGATATTGACTGACAGGCTTTTTTGTTTGTTGTTGTTTTTTTTTTTTTTTCTCTTCAAGTAGTTCAATCTATCCATATCTCATTGCCCATGGGTTCAGCCGACCCTCTCACCCAGGACTGTTCCACACCGTGAAGTTGCCGCTGCCCTCCAGGACTTCTGACATAGGGCTGTCACACTCTCAGGGTGGGCCTCATTCAGCCCCAGGTCTCCAGAGCCTAGCACACATCAGAAGTTCAAGAATGATGCTTAATGAATGCAAGGATTCTCCTTCTCCCTGAGTCAAACTCACGCCAGTCAGACATGTTGAATGATGATTGTGTCACTGACCACCACCTTCCGGGAGTTTCTGAAGATAGGGGGGTGTATCCTCAGGTTCTGAGGGAACTCTGGGCATGAATAAACAGGCTTGACATGGCCTGTGTAGAGCAGGACCATGTGCTTGTAGTTACTCTGTTGGTTCTCAAAGTGTTCCTGGACCAATGAGGTTTAAATACCAAAGAACTTAGGGGAAATTACATTGTTTTCAAAGGAGTTATTAAGTGATAAAACTACTTGTAGCTCTAGGTACTCCAGTTTCAGTGGAGTGGGGAGGAGTTAATTTTTTGAGATAATCTGAGAAAACACCTAACGTACAAGGCATTATTTTTAATTCATGCTTTATGTAATTATGTTTCACAAGAATTTTAAGGCTCAGCAAGATGGCCCAGTGGGTAGACACACTTGCTGAGCCTGCCTATGTGGAAGGGGAGTGGAGAACCAACACTACAGAATTGACCTTTGGTTTCTATGCATGTCACCATACATAAGGCACATACACAAATAATAAATTAAAATCTTAAAAATATTTTAATTAGCAAAGAAATATTAAATAATGTGGGACCAAATGGTAAAAGAAACCAAAATCTACCAGTCAAAATTGCCCAGCTGGCCCATGCCAATTTTCTCTTATTTTAATTACCCCACTGACAGTTCTGAACAGATATGGATAATTCTGATTTTAAAAAGGTATTTTAATAATATTTTTTCTTTTTATGTATTTTCTAAAAGATGCATAATCATGGATGTCTTTTATCCATTTTAGGAAAGGGCTTTGTGAGGTCTTGCATGAATAAAGATCAACAATTAAAGAATTCCATAAACTTGGTATTTAGAAAATGTGAGAAAATAGGCATTTTATTTCTCAAGTGCCCACTGAACAGTAACTTCATTGCCAAGTACATACTAGAAGGTATTTCACTAGCCGTAATGAAACACTTGAAAGTTCTGCTTTTATTAGCAAATAAAAATGCGAACAACTAAGGTTCTGAAACTTCATTCTGCTCTTTGCACGAGCTTCGCTGTGCTTTCTTTCATATAAATGTTCCTTGGACATTAAACAACCATTACATACCAACTTGTCACTTCAGGTGGTAGAAAGCATTTATCCAGTTGGCCCTCATCTTTCCATGAGTTTGCATCACAATCTGTCACCAAGAGAAACTCAGGTGGCTAATGGATTCTGCTCCTTTCCCTGTCTAGGTTTATTCCAATCTACAGAGGACCCAGCCACACCTACAAGGTCCAGAGACTGACAGAGTTCACCTGCTACTCCTTCAGAATCCAGGCGGCAAGTGAGGCAGGAGAGGGGCCTTTCTCAGAAACCTACACGTTCAGCACAACCAAAAGTGTCCCTCCCACCCTCAAAGGTGTGTACAAGTAGACCCTGCTGTACTGTCCTGGGAGAGTGAAGATTCGCCAAGTCTAGAGTAGAAAATTTAGTTCTTACCATAAGTGCATTCTTCATAGTTCTAGTAGCAAGATGAACTCAGAATTTCTCAAAACACAAAGCTGGGAGGTAGGTTATCTGGAAGAAATGCCTATGAATATGGATTATTGTATTCTATATAAATGTTTATTGCAACTAATGTAGTAATGAGATATTCTCATCCCCAAACATAATAGACAAGGTAACTGATATCAGTAGCCACCTTTCTATTAGAAGTGCGTGAGAGTTGGTTTAAGATAGACGGACAAAAATGGTTTTCACTTCTCCTCTCCTAAAGACATTCAGAAGTTGCCATTCTTCTCTAGGTGGCTTTGAGCGTGGAACTTAGAGACTGATTCAGGCAACATCTCCCTGTGGGCACACACCCTTGCTATGGAGGGTAATGTTGGAAACCCATGGTGTCGAGTATCAGTGTCTCTTCTGAAGTTTTCAAGGTTTCCTGCTTTATACCCTTGGCAGAATCAGGTCCTGCACAAGTCTCAAGACAACAAATGTCTGAGTCTCCATCTCTCTCAAGGAGGGTAGACAGAGCCCCTCTTGCTGGGCCAGCCCTCCAAGCCTGTCATGTCTCTAGTCACAGAGTTATGAGTGAGTGGCAGCCGCACATGGGAGGGCTGATGGTTTCAGGAGCTGAAGCTTGCACTTGGGCTCCTGAACCTTGTGGCCCTCACCCAGAAGTCATGTTCTTACACAGGTTCCTGCAACTTCTCCTCAGATAAAGCAGCATTGTCTCATCCAGCTATTGCCCCATCCAGATATTGCCCAAAACGGCCCTGATATTGGTGGGGGGAGTGTGGTTAGGAGGTGAGGGGGGGTTACAATGGAGAAGGTCCTCTGTATTTGCCCCAGGGCAGCTTCCATATGAAGTAGTTGAGCCCCCCCTACATCCAGAGCATAGAGTCAATTACAGGACGTAAGGGGCCACCAGAGCCTAGGTCACTGTCTGGCTTGGGGTCTACCATGTTTGGTGTAACTGCTTCCAGGACTACTTCTTTATGTTTGCCTTCACCCTGCCCCCCAGCACCATAGGTATCATAGCTGCTTCTCTGTGTGACGTGTACCCTTCGTACATGTGATGCTGAGCCTTTTTAGCAGTAAATGCCCAACCCTTGGGTACACCTTTACCTCTGAACTTTAGAGAAGACAGAACCTGAGTGTGCTGTGGTTTATTTGGGGAGGGGCTTACCTAGCAAGTGCACTGAAGGCGGTCACTGCCAGCCTTGAGTCTGCCTGTCACTGTGAGTGCTAACTTTGCCTGTGAGAGTGATGCCTTGAAAGATTCACTCTACAGAAGTTTGAATAGCACAGGGATTCACAGTGCTTTTGCCTCATGGGGCAGGGTCCTCGAACACCATGTGACCAGGCTCTTCCTCTGGTTCCTAGATTCGGGAACTTGCTACCTCAGCTGGAGTCTGCTTAGTCCAATGAAATTCCCTACTTAGTTTTCTGTAAATTGCTTGTAGTTTTAGCCAAGTTATTCCAATATAGGCGCTTAAAAAAAAGGTTTTATTTTTCTGAAATAATGTCATAACTTAAAGATTGGCAAGTTGAAACAACTGCCTTTGAATAACTAACTGCGTATGGTAAGCTAGAAATTAAAGTAGAAACAGGCTGCGAGAGTGGAGACAGATATGCTAGTTACAGAATGGAAAAGTAAGAGGTCTTTAAATAGGCTGTGAATAGGACGTAAGCTATGAGAAAATCTTTCTTAGGATGTGTAGCATTTTAAGGGCCAGGGATGTAGCTCACTGGCAGACTGCTTGCCTAGCACAGATTTGATTTCCAATGCTCATGTATACACACCCGGGAGAGGGAGATGGTTTTAAGTACCTTACTACAGACTAATATAATTTAGCTTTAAATATGAATGATAGATCCAATAGATGAGGCATCTAAGATATAAATGTAGGATATTTTTAAGGCCTCAGTGCTGCCTGTTTTCTGGGTCTTTGCTCGGCCCTACCTGTGTCTTCTGTGTTAGTTGGTCATGTGCTCAGTTTTTTTCTGTGCCCTCCCCATACTGTGTTCTTTCCTTCTTTTACCTAAGTGTTAGAATCCTTAGAAACAAACTTGATCTTTATTTCTACACTCCTAAAGTACCTGACACATGGAAAGTGCCCTAAACCTATGGAAGGTGATCAACCACCGTATAGGAGATGGATGGATGGATGATGGATGGGCGGATGGATGGATGATGGATGGGTGGATGGATGGATGGATGGATGGATGGATGGGTGGATGGATGGATGGATGGATGCATGGATGATGGATGGATGGATGGATGGATGGATGGATGGATGGATGGATAGATGATGGATGGGTGGATGGATGGATGGATGGATGGGTGAGCTGTGACCCAAGTCACCTATTAAGTGAGCTAGAGAGAAGATTTGCCATGAATGGGCTTTCTGGTCTTGGAATGACTCCCTTTCTTAAGGGTTACCAAGCAGAGTTAGCAGGAAGCTCAACAAATAGTTCCCCTTCAGGGTGGAAATAACTACCGCATTCTCCCTGGGTCTCAATAACAATATTAGAATATGGACTACTGCTATGACTTTGAACTCTGAGCTTGGATGTGTGGTTTTGTATTGCAGCACCTCGAGTGACCCAGTTAGAAGGAAATTCATGTGAAATCCTCTGGGAGACGGTACCACCCATGAAAGGCGACCCCGTTAACTACATTCTGCAGGTCTTGGTCGGAAGAGAATCTGAGTACAAGCAGGTAAGGACCAGTGTCTGCAAGTGTCTGGCGCTCTAGTGTCAGGCTTGGCTCCTTGCTTTGAGCCATGAGTGATGCAGCAAGCTATGTATGTTAGGAGTCAGTGGTTGAAATAGCCTGACACTAGCTTGTGTCATTGGTAGTTCCTATTTGGTGATATTCTTCCTAACTTTTCACTTTCCAAGCATAAACTTATGTAACGTTTCAAGTGGTGTATTTGTGTTTAATGATGTGAAATCACACGTATCTGCCTTTGTGGGATTGAAAACTGAAGTGGCCTCAGAGAGGAAGGCATCCTATCCTAGCCACCAAGCCCTGTGCCCTCTCTGTCTTTGTTACAGAAGTAGCAATGGGAGGGTGAGCGAGTGACCAGCAGACCCTCAGGCCTGTGACTCAGACACTCTAGGTCCCTTTGTCACCTTTAATATACATATCTATCACCCAGGAGCCTGTCAAGAGTGCAGATTCTGATTTGAGGTGGTTAGGTGCTGATTCAGGCTTCCCGTGACTTGGGCCATCCATCGTGTCATGATAAACAGGTCACAGTTAAACCTATTCAGGAGAGGTTATGATCCTCATATAGCCAGATAACAAATTTGATTTTAACAATTTCACACCTCTTGATTCTTAATTTCTTCCAGAGTAACCCATTATCGGGTCACTGACTATAATGGGTTCAGAGACTGTAGGGTTTCTGTAATGTCCCCTGGATCATATCAAGTGCTTGGTGAGATCAGGACATAAGGCTGTTTATTCCATCAGGAAAGTAAGGCCCATTCTTCAGTTGACACTCTTCATAATCCATTTTTATTGAACTCAAAAGGGCGAAAACCACTGTCCCCTGTCCTGGGAAATGTTGGCATTGTTTATAAAAGCATCTGTTTTTAGCCTTTGAGTCTTCATAGGTTTGTGTGCCACACAAGACAAGAAAATATGATTCAGAGTTTTATTCAAATTTCTTCCTGGTGTTATGTAATATATTTTTTTAATACTTGTAATCAAAATGTGCTTAAAATATCCAAGAAGCTATTGGACATTTTGATATATTTTAATATGAGCATCAGATAATAACTGAATTGTTTTAACCATATCTTGCAAAAACTTTCTCTTCAGCCAACTAATGTTGATTCCCATGAGCAGATGATGTCACCAACGCCTCCAGCATCCTCTCACAAGGGAACAAAGGCCAGGGGCTTCCCTCTCATGTTCCTGTCTCACTCTAATCCCACTTCCTTCCTGGGGCTAGTCATTTCACATGTACTGTTGCACAGCTTCTCAGAAAAGAGTTCTCCCCAGCAAGACTTAGAAGCTTCGTCCCATTCCACCCAGTGTCAAGGGTGCTGAGAAATGGCTCACTTTCCCATTCAGTACTTAACGGTGGTTTGTTTCTCAACAGGACATTGATCATATGTTCATTGCTGTGTTTTAAAACCTTTTGTTCCATGTACCATGCTTTTCCACCTGTTCTTGGAAACATGTTCTGCTTCTCAGAGCGCAGCAAGGGAAGGACCAGCATTGCATGTTCAGTTTCTGACCATGTGCATCATTGTCAAAATAAAGATTAAGCTACGCAGTACTTTGGATTTTATTAGATGAGCCTTTTTGAACCCACTGTTTACTGCTACCTATTTTGACCCATGGATGTATAAGTACTGATATAACATATAATCATATAATTGCTGTAGAATATTTTTCTTACCATAAATGGCTATAGACAATTGTTTGTTATCAAAAGCAGAGCATTTTCGGACATGCTTTGTAAATAGAGAAGAAATATGTCCACGTATTTCCCAAGAAATGGGCAAGGGTGCTAATAACACATGAGAAGCTGCAGGTGACACAGAGTAATTTGTGCTGGGTTTGGGGTGTTTTGTTGTTTGTCTTCCCCCCCTTCTCTATTCAGTAAGCATTAGCTTGAATACGATGTTTTGAGTATTGTCTGTCCTTGTCCTGACGTGAGATGGGAGAGTGAAGGCTATTTGTATAATGTGTGAGATAATAGACAACAGGCTTTGTAGCAGCACAGCCAAAGCAAGCAGGAAGTGACGACGGTCAGTGCCTAGCAGCCTCTGCAGAGCCCGGGCCTGAGCAGCACTGCCTGTCCACTGCTCCACCACAGCGCTAGCCACAGGCTCCACTAATGGCAGGGCTAGGCTGGTTCAGGTTTATGTCTCTGAATAAAATAGTGCAGCACTCAGTAAATGCTTCTTGCAGAACACACGGGGAAGGCAGTTCCTAGGTCCTGGGTATCTACACTTGCAGCGGTGAGGTTCCTTTGTGTTCGGAAGATCAGTGGTGCCGACTCCACTAGACAGGCAGGTCGGTGTCTGTCCTCAAACACTGATGTGGGTTTGTTCTAGTTGTAGCTTTCCTTTGTGATGTGGAACAAGTAGCCTGTTTTAATAACTACCCAGGCATCTATTACCTAAGTTTAAATCCTCACTAAGTCTCCACTCTGCACCCGAATGTATGTTTATATCTGTGAACACTCCCAGTTCAAACTGTTTTCACAAGAATCTTCAAGTTTTTCTTATGGCATTACTGCAAAACATTCATGAAAGGGTGAAAATCTCTCTATATACATGGAACTCATTTTTGTTGTGTGCAGCACAAAGCATAATGAAGTAGAATTAAACAGATCTCTTTTTAGACATCAATAATCTTTACCAAGAAATATCGAATATAAATGTTGAAGATAAGAATAGAGTTGGAAAATTACAAGAAAACATTATCTATTGATAATTATTGCTCAGATTTATAGCAGTTAGAAAACCACCAACACATCAGGAATTGTATGGAGCCTACCTTTAATTAGTTGGCATGTCTCTATAAATGGAAGTTTATCTTGTGTCATCTTCAGAACACGGTATTGGATAAATATTGATCCTTCATGTTATCACAAAGGGCATTGTGAGGAAGTGTCTTCTGTTCTTAAAGCAGATGCCGGAGCCATTGTGTCTCAGTGACTTTGAACACATAACTGTGAGGTTGCTTTAATCATTTACCATGTTTCAAATCCAAAACGAAAACAAAATGGAGCCAAATAGGAATCTTTCGAAGCTGTCATTTATTTTACTAGTTTTCAAGATTATATTCCTTTTCAGTGTCTCATGAAAAAAAATTCTTGCGTAAGCATCTGCTTAAAATTTCATATGAGCTGAATTTGTGTTCCAAGTTCCTGGTGCACCAACCCAGGACCCTGGTTTAGTGATGATGCACTCTTATTTGCTCTGCATTGTGGAGCTTCCTCATTAGTACAGGCAGCAATGTAGTTCCAGCACCCTCGCTGGGCCTCCCGTGCTCGTTCACCCACCACTGCTCCCTCTGGAAGAGAGGCCAACAGGGTACCATGCTCCTACCTGAGCCGCAGGATATCTGAGGCCGCGTGTGCTTCCTTCCTATGGTCCTAGGATTTGGGAGAGTTAATTCATTTTGCTGAGCCTCACTTAGTAACCTGGCAACTCGAACTATTCCAGTGTGCCTCTCATCCACCCAGTCATGATAGGGAAGTGTGTGGCTATACCATGAAGGTGAAGGAGGGGCAACATGAGCAAAGGTGCCCAGGCAAGCTTACAGCATCCCAGCATGCACTGTGCTCGGTGTCCCTCCCCTAAAAGCTGCTGTTTAAGAGAGTTGAGCTATGCAGCTTGTTTTTCGGAAATAAGGGTCTCAGATTCTTCAGTTATCTGAACATTATGTTATGTCCTCCTTTTCAGAGTAAACATTCAACGTGGGTTTGAAATATGGCACCAAATCAAGAACAAAAATAACCTTTGTGAAAAAATTTCACATGTATGCTTATTTTTACAATATTGTGATTGGTGACTTCAATAAGAAAATCTTAAATGGAGCACCGCCTCTTAAATTGAGTTGAGGCGGGAGAAGAGGATCATAATGGGGCTCCTGTCAGAAGGAATGAGAACAAAGCGATATGAGTCAGGACCAACCAGTGCCACCTGTGTGGAGTCTCAAAGCCCCTCGGGAAATCACCCTGCACAGGCACAGCCCAAGGTCCTGGCAACTCATAAGAACTGCTGTTTGGTGCCCATGGACATGCTGTAACATGATCCAGTGCCTTTGAGTTTTCCTTTAGCTAATGGCAGCAAGTGCTGTATGCCACATCCCCTAAAGTTCCCTGCAGCAAGTGATTTTCCTTCAAGAAGTTCAGGGGAGATTGAAGGTCACTCAGGAAGGGGTCAGCTAATGTACCTTTTTAAACGCCCATTAGTCAAGCCGCTCCTGACTTGGTTTACCTGCAGTCACCCGCCCCCCCCATCTGTATTAGTTAAACCTAATGCCAACCATAAATTTTTGTATAATTTCAATGTATTATTACCTTGACATTTTCCAACAGTCAGTACCACAAGAATGGATTGCCACAAAGCCTCCTTCCTCAGCTCCCTCTAGTCTCCTGTTCTGTCAGTTCAAAGCATGATCATTTCTAAGTCAACTGATAATTTCAAATCCCTGTAATTCTATGTATCTTAAATTTGTTTTGTTTTGTTTGTTTGTTGTTGCTGTTCTCTGAGATAAGATACCATAACCAAAAAGCGAGTTAAGGAGGAAAGGGTTAATTTGTCTTACTCTTCCATATTGCTGTTCATCATCAAAGGAAGTCAGAACGGGATCCTGGAGGCAGGAGCTGATACAGAGACCATGCGGCTTACTGGCTAGCTCAGCCTGCTTTCTTCTAGAACCCAGGCTCTCCAGCCCCAGGGATGGCACCACCCACAGTGGGCTGGGCTCCCCCATCAATCACTGATTAAGAGCCTGCCTTAGGCTGGAGGTTAGGGCGGCATCTTCTCAACTGAGACGCCCTCCTTTCAGATAGCTCCAGTTTGTGTGAAGGTGACACAGACCCCACCAGCACTGCAAAGCTCTTTGGGTTATATTAGGGTCTGCGAGGCAGGGCATAGCTCCGAATCCCAGGTCCCTAAAGGGAGAAAGAGGTTATACTT
This sequence comes from Lophiomys imhausi, assembly GCA_907164525.1. NCBI lineage: Eukaryota > Metazoa > Chordata > Mammalia > Rodentia > Muridae > Lophiomys > Lophiomys imhausi. The sequence goes on from CAJQZJ010034361.1 coordinate 1,137,280, forward strand.
ATAGAACACGAAAAGTAAACCACATCATCAGTTGCATTTGTTTGTGTTTTGTTTGTTTTGGGGGACAGTCTTTCACTATGTAACTCTGCCGTCTGGAACTGGTTATGTAGTTATGTAGTTAAGGCTGGCCTCCGTCTCAGAGCTCCCCCCATCCACCTGCCTCAGGATCCTGGATTTCTTGGATTAAAGGTGTGCGCCACCACACCTGCCTTCAGTGCGAATGTTCTGATAAGTTGAACTGTGTCAAAGGATATCTTCAGGTTTTGCAAAACACAAAACTACTGAGACTAAATTTTCATAGCACATATATCTACCAGAGGACTTAGGTCCCGATGCTAGAGAGCCTACATATGCGAGCAGAACACACGTGTATCTCTGCACAAAAGAGGTTACAGAAATGCCATAAGTGCTCATGAAAGGGTGTGAACGCCACTGGTGGGAGATAGCATTTGTGCCACCGAAGTAACTAAAACAGTGAGGGATGTGCAGGAAGTAGTGAAAGTGCAGAACCGCGAGGCAGGTGCTGGCTCCGGCTCCCACTCTACTGTGAAGACAGGGCTTTGGCCTTTCTCGTGGGTTGCAGATCTCCCCTGAGATAAAACAAAATAAAAAAATGAAAACTTAAGTCCTCAGAGGTCTGCACGAAAATGTCCATGACATCCTAGTATAAGACCTCCCAACTGGGAGCAACCCAAATGTTCATGAAATTAGTGTACTGTAGAGTCCAGAGCAAAAAATGAAAGAATGAATCTGTGTGTGTGTGTGTGTGTGTGTGAACTTAAACCACAGGCAGAGTAAGTTGCAGAACTGGAAGCCAAAATGATGCTTACGTCACTTTGCGAGTGGGGTGGGCTCTCTTGCTTGGGGCCCTAGAGCATGAGTAAGATACAGATGTGTTGAAGTAGTGGTCCAGAGGCTGAGGACAGATGAGAACAAGGTGCACCACAACTCATAAACTTTCTTAACACATTATGAGAGTTGGGAGTTGGGGAGGGTTGTTTTACTTTTTGTAACTTGGCTGCATGGTTCTTCAGCACAAACTTCATAGATAACAACATGTCACAATATTCAAAGATTGAGTGTGCCTGATAGCCAATTATTTAAAAAAAAAAAGCAATGAGGAACTTTGTGTGTTATTACCACTATCAGCGGTTATTGCTTCTGTTTAAAAACATCAATTTGTTCTTGAGACAAAAATATAGACCTGTTTGTATTAAGCCACTTCTGGTAGGTGGCCTGCACAATAGACACTTAGCCCTACATCTCCGAATTACTTAACATGTTAGCTACCTCCACCCCTGGCAAAGACAGCTCATTGGCTTTTACATTTCGCCTTGTTCCAAATCAGTTCACGGGGTGATTCCATAACAACATAAGTGCTGTTGCTGTGGCTCATTTGAACCGGTATCCACAGGGCTCGTGGTATTTGTGACAGCTTCAGCGGCAGCCACAGGGTTCTGAGTTCTCATCCATGACTTTTCCTTTCTTTGAAGGTGTACAAGGGAGAAGAAGCCACATTCCAAATCTCAGGCCTCCAGAGCAACACAGATTACAGGTTCCGCGTGTGTGTTTGTCGCCGCTGCTTGGACACCTCTCAGGAGCTCAGCGGAGCGTTCAGCCCCTCGGTGGCTTTTGTGCTACAACAACGTGAGGTCACGTTGCCAGGGGACATGGGGAGCATGGACGATGCCAAAATGAAGGGCTTGATGCCTACCGATGAACAGTTTGCTGCCCTCATTGTGCTTGGCTTCGCAACCTTGTCCATTCTGTTTGCCTTTATATTACAGTACTTCTTAATGAAGTAAACCCAGCAGACTAGAGGTATGAGGAACGCCACACATTCTAATACACATTTCCTCAGATTCTCCCCTTTTAAGCCGTTTTGTTCTTTGATTTATATCCTTCTCTTGTTTTACAGAATTAGCAAGGGGAAACAGTGTTTGGCTGCACCTGTTTGAGACACAAAACTAGGAAGAGGTTAAACTGGATTTTTTTTTAAATAATAAATAAGAGAAGGGAGCGGCCGGAAAGCACCGTACACTACGAGCCAGTGTGCCCACTGAGCTCATGTTTCAGGCTTTCCAGCACACTTCTGCCCTGTTTCCACTGATGTCTTTTGCAAACCTTTGACCTTTTTGTGTGTTACAGTTCAGTAATTTATATTCACAGTCACTTCTTGATCATCTATAGCTATAAACCGAATCACAGTGTATGTAGTTCAGGGCTAGGATTCCGGTGTTGTCAGAGTTATTGCCACATGAGAACATACAGAACACATGTGCCTTTGGAGGAGGCCACCTAAACCATCCTGCCATCACTCAGTTATGTAACTGTTTAGCTCATTTAAGTCAAAGTGTGTACTTTAATCTAAAATGTTTTACTACTCTGTATTCCTTATGATTTTAACACTATGAGTTGCCTGTCTAAGAAATCACATAGCCAAATGCACCTATAAATGACAGAGCATTGTAGATTTCCACGCCGGTCCATAGCAGTAACTTTAAGAGGGCATCGTGCAATAGCTAGTTGTTTTCCTTGTCCTGCTACTCTAAAAGCTGCTTTAACTGGCCTGTCTGTCTTTGTATATACCTACTTAATCTAATCACTAGAGTTACTACATTCTGTTATGTTTGACCGGAATTACGTGACGAGAACTCGCGGCAGTTGAGTACCTCGCACTTGTGAGCTGTCTTCTTACATGTTGGCCCATTGTTTTTAAAGATTTGCCTTCGGCTATTCTTCGGGGTATCAATGACATGAATGAAGTTCAATGCTGTATTTCAGTGCCCATAATACTAATGTAGCAGTAGGTAAAAATCTTACTGATAAAGCCCACAAGGAAACCATCAACGTTTGTCCTTCTGTTTCTGGGTGCTTGATCTGGCCATGTGTAGATGGGGAGTGGTAACTGGCTGTAAGCACAGGGTGTTTGGGGGACAAAGAGCCCACTAGATTCTCTCCCTGGATCTCCCACCAATTCGCTTTGTAACCTCTCTGTGCCTGTTTTCCCATGCATGAGAAATCAAATGAAATGGGGATTCAATACCTCTAAGTGCTTTGAGATCTTGGATCCGCCGGTGCTATTGGCGTGCAGAGTGTAGCTCTCACATGTTCACTTGGAGTCATGAGATAATCAGTTCTAACCCAAAGTCATTAGATCACTCAATGAAGTCCACAATGTTCGAGTACCTCAGGGACACTTAAGAGTTGGAGGTGCAACTGTATTCCAAAAGGGTGCCACAGACACAGCCGATCCCCTGTTCCTGTTTTTTTTTGTTTTTTTTTTTTTGTATATTTTTGTACCTTGGTTCTTCTTGATCATAGCTATTTTGTGCTTGGTCTATGTTGTCTATGATGCAGTAAGTACCCTGTACTAGCTTATAATATTCCCATACCAAAGTCATGGGGAAACCAACATTATTTTGTTTTGGGTTTATTTATACTATATTCTGCATACAGTACTTTAAATGCCAATTACAGTGCAATCTTTATTTATTGTAAAATTTTTAAATGTACTTATGTACTAATTTGCCCTCATAGCATGTTATATTTTGTGTGTTTTATACTTTTGTAATTTTAGGTCAGTTTTGTTCCTTGGCAACATCTGTAGTATTAGCCTTCTGACATTTTCTTGTATTTTTAAAGATAAGAGCATCTAACTCATTAAATGCCAAAAAATTCCATTATCAGTGATTGAAAGGTTTACATGTACCCAGAAAACCATAATCATCTCTTGGAAGAGTGCTAAGATCAATGCATTATTGTGTGCCTATATTGATGTAGTTAAGTACTAGAGAGTTCTGTATTTTGTTATTGACTATAATAATTAGTGTAATTAGACTTGTAAACTGATGGTATCAAGGTAAATATATTTTTGCCAAAGCTCTGGCCTTCAGAAACTCATCCTTTCATTGAAGTGTGTCGTTTGACCCAATGTGACATCACATCACATTTCCTGAGACGGGTGAAGGCAAATTCAGTGGAAAAAAATTCAAAGCTATGTGTGAGAGGGAGTGTTTCTTTCTCTCTTTCTTTGAAACACTTCAGCACTGCTGCTGTAAAGAATTCTGTGATTTGTTGGATTGTTTTAAAGGAGATAATATTTCAGGTTGAAATTTCTCTGAACGTTTGATCTTCCAGAGATTTCCAAGCTCTGTGACCATCAGATAGCTGAAGTGTGGGACCCTCGAGCAGACAGCACTTTATACTGTTGCTCTCCACTATTGTAATCCCTTCAGTCAGGAAGCGAGTCCTCTACATAGCACTGTTCTCGATCACAAGTCTGTATATGTGCTGTGAGTATATAACTCTCAATATATGCCATTACAAAGGAACAATAAAATAAAGTGTTCTGTCTCCTCTCTGCCCACTGCCGTATGTAGTGGCTTTCTGATTCTCTGATGCTTCTCTGTGTGTCAGATACATCCCTGACATAAGAAATTCCAGTCATCTGAAGCAAACTGCCCTTTGTCCTCAAAGAAAATGTTTAAAAAGAGAAGTTTTTTAAAGGATATTTTACATATTATCTGCCTTGTTCTTATCAAACTTGAGATGTTGACATTTTCTAACTGTTTCCTTAGCTACAATCATTCAGTATTTGTGTCAAAATTGAAAAGTGCCCTGATAGAATGTGTTTGAATGTTATCCTTGCACAATTCTTTAAATTGAGAGACAAAATGTTTTACCTCACTGTTGGACATACATTCCAAGCTTTTCAACTTTAGGAGAAAAAAATAATCATATGTTTTCCTGTCTTGTAAATTTTAGATTATTTCATATACATTGTATTAAAACTGCCATATCAATTTTAATGTATAGATTTTGCAAATACTATTATGCTATATGTAATACCTAACTGTATCTGTAGTGTATATGTAATATATTTATGCCCAATAAATGTTTTAATTCTTTCTGACTTAAGTAGGGTTCTTCAGCCATGAATAAGATTACGTTTATTGTTGCTCCTTGTAAATGCTTAACATCCCAAATGGTTCCGGTCTAAGTGTGTTGAGAGGCCAAGTGGGTGAGGCTGAGCACTTGGCTCATGCTGGCTGGTGCCTTGCAGGACCATCCCTCTCAATCTCATCCCTGCTATTCTAGAGTAACGCAAATTCCATGTTACTTCTCTAGACAGTCTCTGGGTATAATGTAGTCATTAGCTTAATATTTTATCTGCTGCCAGAAGTCAGGAGTGCAGTAGTCCCTCTGTCACCCACTGCTAGGTGTTTCCTGTCCCATGATGAACTCATACAGTTTTGAAGTCCTTCCTCTCTTGGGTCTTACTAAACAGCAGCAGCACCAGCAAGAAACTATTGTTCTCCTCCATAAGGCTACAGGAAGAATGGTGGTTACTGAAGAAACTATGACAGAGCGGTGGTAAGCTGGCAATGAACAGAGCCTGTTGTTCCTACTAACGTTCATTGTTATGGTTATGTTGTTTCACTAGTAATAACAGGGCATATAGATAAAAAGGTTATTGACACTAGATTTTTGGAAACCTGACCAGGCTGTCCAGAGGGGAAATGAGCACCAGTGGGAACTCAGTGCAGAATGCTCAGTGCAGGTTGCCCTGATTGGCTGGCTGCATGTCCCCTGGAAGTGAGAATGATGAATAGAATGGGATAAAAGCTGGTAGATCCATAATATCAGCACCACCTTTACACTGCCCCTTCTTACCAACACAGCCTAGAAATGTACCCTAAGGAGACTAAACTTGAAAGTCCCAGAGTCATGATCTAGAGGTGAGAGGGAGCTGCAATGCAAAAGAAATCAGAGCAGAGCTGTGCAGGGGGGGCGGCATCATCTAAGATCTTCAGTAAAATGGCAAAGTGGCTTTTAAATCTGAACTGCATGATGCCATTGCCTGGGGAGCTTTTCAAAATCTCTGCACTCACAGATGAAAGAAAAAGACATTGGAGGAGCTGCAGTAGTTTGTCAGGATCTCCAGGGGATTTCCAGAGTGACTACAACTGGAAGCCACTTTCTCATCTCAGGTGCCAGTCGTGTCTGTGCTATTAGTTCTCTGTCTTAATCAGCAGCAACCAGATAGTTAGTAGAAGCTTCTAGCATGAGCAAACCCAAAAACAAAGAGCCAGTGAGGGAGAAGACTGAGAGATTAAATTACTATCTCCAGAGAAAGGAGAAAAATAAAGATGTGAAATGAAGATTAACACCAGCAAAACTAAACTGAAAAACAAGAAAAATGTTATTGGAAATTAAAATTTTAGGAGAGAGAAAGAAAACTGAAATTTAAAACCTCAAAAAAAAAAATAGAGCAAGGATCAGACCAAGACATTTCAGGTGCACTTTTCAGAATCTCCAGAAAGGAAGCAAAGGGAAAGTACTCCTTATGTGAGTTTCCAGAATGAGGCCTTCAAACTATGGAGACGTGTCCGTTAAACTGTGGCATCCAAACATTTCAGAACTCTAGAGCCACAGAAACCTCTAACAATGCAGAAAATATGGCCACATAGAGGGATTAGGAACTGAGTGACTTTAGACTTCTCCAGAAACCACGCTGGAAGCTAGATGGCAGAGCCGCAGTTAACTCAAGGCTGTAGGATGTCCCACCTCAATCAAGCAGTATGAAGTGTGAAGATGCCTTTTTAGAAAGGCAAGGTCTCACAGATTTGCTTCCAGCGAGCCCTTCCCCTGGAAGTTTCTGCAGCATTTTCTCTGGTCGGAAGTGAATAAAGCAGAAGAGGGGCTCATGGGATTCCATCTCCATTCTTCTCCTTAAGGCCCATATTTGGCTCTCTGGACATTGTTGTAAATACAACTTTTACTGTCCTACCCTTTTCCTTTCCCAGAAAATTATGACTATAAACGACCCATTTAGACAAACCTCTCAGGATATCTTGCCTTGGGATTTACGCAAACTAAAAACTGTAGCTATGCATAAATATAGTGATGGGTTCCTATCATCCCAACACTTTCACTTTGGAGTTGTCGGCTGGAAGTCACGGTCATTGGAGGCTGTCAGAGCATCTAGACCTGAGGAGAGTGGCAGGGCCTGGAATCCCGTTAACTGCAGCACCTAGCTTGTTATGTGGTCAAGACGCTAGGCCCGTTGGCTTGAATTCAACTAATCTGACAAGGAGAAGTTTGCACAGCAGCGACATGCCCCATATGTTTTTCTAACGTAACCCATATTGTTTTGCAACAGTGTATTTATTATTTGGGGAGCTTAGTTGTTTTTTTGTTTGTCTTTTAGCAAAAGGATTTTTATTCTTTAGTGCTTTTAGTGTAATTTTAAGTTTTACTGACTATGACTGGTTGTATTATTTACACTTCTCATTACTGGGATGGAATTCTTAACAAAAGCAGCTGAGGGCAAGAGGGGTGAGGGGGTTGCTTAAGCTCACACATTTAACAAGGGGACTGCCCTAGCAGCAGAGGCATGAGCCAGCTGGTCACCCCGACTTGGTAGTCAGGAAGCAGAGACGCGTGAATGCTGGTGCTCAGCAGCTCGCCTTATCAATTGTATGCTGTCAGGGACTCCAGGCCATGGGGAGTGCTGCCGCATTCAGTGAAAGCTCTCTGGAAACACCCTCACAAATACACCCAGAGATTTGCCTTTGAAGTGATCCTAAATCCCATCAGCTTGACAATGAAGATTAGCCATCACAGAGTGGATAGATGAGTTGTTCGTTTTTTTACATCTCCCCAGGAAAATCATGCCATATTAATAGAATATTTTTTTTTTTTGTTTTTTTGAGACAGGGTTTCTCCATATAACAGCTCTGGCTGACCTGGACTTGCTTTGTAGACCAGGCTGGCCTCAAACTCACAGAGATCTGCCTGCCTCTGCCTCCCAAGTGCTGGGATTAAAGGGTGTGCCACCACCGCCCAGCAATAAATGATTTTTTTAATATCACCTTCATAGGCACAGGATTATTTGACAAAATTTCAAGTATTTCACAATAAAAATATTCATCAAGGTAGAAAACCTTTATGTTTGGCCTGATAAGGAACATCTAATACCCTCAAGCATGGTACAACAGGGAAACCGAAAGCCTCCCCCCAAAAAAGGGATATTCTTCCTTCCTAACCAACATCATACAGAGTGTTCTAGAGGAGGTGATTAAATGATAAAAAGAAACAAAGGACACAGGTGAGCATTCATGACTTCAACCCATAGTGTCACCAAAAAATAAAAAGGAAAAGGTTACAGACTGAAGAGGGATACAGAGACAGTATTTACTGTTGACATGATTTTGAAGGTAGCAAATTTTAAGGAATGTACCAAAAAAAAGTAATATCAAACAAGTTATACAAAGGTTTCAAGACAACACTGATAGACAAGAATTACATTTCTCCAGGCTAGTGATGAAGCATACAAAAATATGAAGCTAAGGAAGTAAATCCATGATTTATTTACAATAAATATTTATTTACAATAGTATGGAAGAATAAAATGCTGGGCAGTTAAGTTGGATAAAAAGAAGTGCAAGACTTCTTCACCAAAACACCTGAGAGGAGAGACATCTGTATGGGTTTGGAAATTTTTTTTCAGAAGTTACAAATCTTTAAAAACATGAAGATGATACCTCCAAAATTGGTCCAAACACAATCCTCATGAGAATGTCAGACTTATAAGGACCATTGATAATCTGATTTTTAAATCCTCAATATTCATGAACCTCGAAGCAGTCAAAAGCATCTTGAAAAAACAAAGTCAGAAGAGTTACACTTCCTAATTTCAAAACTTGTTACCAAGATAGGGATATCCTGGTCCTGTCAAAAGAACAAAAACTTAGATGGCTGAAATGGAACTTGGAGTCTGAAAATGAACCTCAGTAACTGAAGGGTTTTATAAAAACCAACTGCTTTTTGATAAGGTTGCTAAGAAGAGTCAAGGAAAAAGGACAGCCTTCAGTGATGCTGAATCAACCAGATATCCATTTGGAAAGAAAAAGAACTTCAATCCTTACATTATACCATGCACAAAAGAAATTAATTCAAAGATTATCAAAGACATCAACGCATGAGTTCCCAAATATCTAATATTCAAAAAGACAAGAACTTCATGAAAATGTGCATAGGCACCTTTGTTCCTTGTTAATGGAACTGTCAAATAGAGCACTGCTTTGGAAAATAGTTGAAGAAATCTTCAAAGTGTCAATCATATAATTATCATATCACCCAGCCATTCCACTCCCAGGAGTATCCCCAAAAGAGATCACCGTAAATGCAAAATATATTCGCAAACAGACCGGTGTTCATCAGTCATAACACCCAAATGTCCATTATCAGATGAATAAGCAAAATGGTATATTTGTTGTATGAATGAGTACACCATATGGCAAAGTACTGTTACATGCTATAGTGCAGCTGAATCTTGAAAACAGTATGCTAAATGAAAGAAGCCTGATAAAAAGCTACATATTTGTATAATCCCATCTATATTAAATGTTTAGAATGGGAAACGCTGGAAATAAAAAGATTAGAAGTTTCCAGGGACTAGATGGAAATACATATTGAGTTTGGGTGCTAATTATGTACATGGTTTCTTTGAGGGTGATGAGAACATTCCAGAATTAGATAAATGAGCATGGTTGCATGCCTTGTCGATATACTAAAAAGAACAGAATGTATACTTGTATGATACCAGATAAGCACAGAGTTAGACTGAGAAAAGGAACAGCTCTATCTTGGTAGCTATGTCTCCCGATGGTCAGAGTGCCCTTTTGTGGTAAAGCATCCTTGAAGCCACAGTTGTGTGGTTCCCTCCATATCAGAAAGTCAGGTGTTGGGGAATTTTCCCAACTGTCCCACATATGCATATGTACTAATGAAGCATCTGCACCTTCGTTGTACATTATAAAATCACTTACATTGCAGCTTCCTTGTAGACTGTTCTCAAGGATCATGGGAGGATCTGAGTGTATTAGTTGAGCATGGTAGATAGAGTTCATGGCAGCAGGAGTGTATGATACAGACCCCTCATCATGGTGGACCAGGAAGCAAGGAAAGAATGCTACCTCACGTTGGCTTTCTCCTTTCCCCTTTCTATGCCATCTGGACACCCCTCACCTCCACTTATGCAAGGTAGGCCTTCCCTTCCTGAGACAAACCTCTCTGAAGATACCTTCACAGGCATGCAGAAATGTAGCCCATTCAACCTCTGATTGTTCCCTAGGTGAGAGAAGAAAAGTACAGTAGCTGAAGAGGAAGATTGAAAAAAAAGATGTTAAGCCGGGCGGTGGTGGCGCACGCCTTTAATCCCAGCACTTGGGAGGCAGAGGCAGGCGGATCTTTGTGAGTTCGAGGCCAGCCTGGTCTACAAAGCGAGTCCAGGACAGCCAGAGAAACCCTGTCTCGAAAAACCAAAAAAAAAAAAAAAGAAAAAAAAGAAAAAAAAGATGTTGTTAGTTGGTCTTTATTCAGTAAACCAGGAAAGGCGTAGGTAATTGGTAACTCTTGTGGAGGCAATTGAGGATACAGGATGAGGTTCAGTCAGTGTGGATGTAGTCCACAGAAAATGGAACAAATGGGACTGATGAACACTGAAGGACGCAGCCTTAGAAACAGGTGAGAAGAAAATGGTGACCACTGAGCAAAGAAATGATGAGGGATTAGACATTGCACCCTTAAAGGGCTTCTGTTTTTTCAGAGGGGGAAAGAATGAGCTGTTGAGTCATCCCAGAATAGCAAAAGGCTTGAGAATCAGGGGAATGGTAGAGAGCTTGGAGGGCAAGGACAGGGAAAGATGTCTTTGAAAGGGCTGAGGAGAATCAGGGTAATGGTAGAGAGCTTGGAGGGCGAGGGCAGGGTTCAAAGACAGGGAAAGATGTCTTTGAAAGGGCTGAGGAGCCTTTGACAACTTGCAATCAGCTGTGAGCAATTGCCTTTAGCAAAGATGAGGCTGGTAAGCAGGATGAAGAGAGAACAGTGTTCAGAAGTGAGGGACCAAGACTTAGTGACAGGTTTAACATTACCAGAGGAGGTCAGAAAAAAACACTATCCTCAAAAGATGTGCCGGAGTGGAGTCAAAAACATTTATAACTTGATGATCAAACATAGCTGACATGATTTTGAATCCAGTGCCTATAAGGTAGGAACAAAGGCAGGCTGTCTGAGACCTAGGACTGCTAACGACGCACAACTATTAATGTGCTCGTTGAGTTCCCATGGAGCCTCTGCCCCTGTGAGCATGATCTCACTTGCCATAGCAATCCTTTATAACATGGTTACTCTTGTTGTGCAGACAGGGAAACTGAGCTCCAGAAAAGTCATTTCCTCCTGATGTTTTGGTTTAGCCTACCCTTTAACGGCTGAGCCATCTCTCCAGCCTGACAAGTCATTTCCTCCAGGCTACACTGTAGCTTGTATTTTCCAAAGATACATCTCTTATCCTGTCCTGTACAGTGTGGCCCTTCTCTTCTGAAAGGATAGTCAAATTCTGCTACCCTTCATTATGGGTGGAGCTGCAACTGCTTTAAGCAATAGAATGTATTCATAATATCTCTCTGTTGTTTTTAAGACTGTGTCATGAATTTGCCATGTGTCTACCATCTGGTTTTTGTTGAACATTGCTCTATCATGACCATATGGGAATATTGACATACCTAAGGCCACCACGATGAAACACAGCCTAAACATGGATGCACCTTTACTTCTACCTCTGGTTCAACCCAGTTGATGTTCCTCACCCAGCTTATGACATCTGATCGCAGGCCCCTGAAAGACTCTCCCTCCCCCAAAGAAAAGGTTCCCAGTTTAG
>CAJQZJ010034361.1:1152967-1196611 GCA_907164525.1 Lophiomys imhausi
TGTGTGTGTGTGTGTGTGTGTGTGTGTGTGTGTGTGTGTGTGTGTGTTTGTCTTGAGAAAGGGTTTTCCTATGTAACCCCAGCTGGCCTGGGACTCACTGTGTAGACTAGAATGACCTCAAATTAACAAAGATCTGAGGATTCCGCCTCAGAGTGCTGGGATTAAAGGTTGTGCTACCACACCCAGCCCACAGTTTTTCTTTTAAATTGGTCACCTTTTAAGGTCAGTCTCACTGTGCATCCCTTCACTTGGGTGCGGCCATGTTTTAGTAGATTCAACTAGCTGAAAACAAAGACTTTGGCAGTAATGTTAATGGTAGATGATGATATGTAGAGTTTTTGTTTTCTCTTAAAATACCTTTGCCTGGTGTTAGAATTAAATAGCACAGACTATGACTGAGAAATATCCTGTTCTCTTGCCCTACAGAAGAAATTGTGCAAAAAAATGGTATTTCTTAAATATTACTGAGTATTTAGTTGAAAGCATTTGTAGCTGCAAATTCCTTCCTCACTAGATCTGACTCTAGCTTCCTTTAACAAATATGTGTCTGTTCTGCTTGTTTCTTATCTAGTGGCCTTAAAGTATCTATGCAGAATTTTGCCTAATGTATCTAGTTAAAGATACTGGCATAAAGACATTCATAGTGCCTCATTATTATGTTGGGAGATGTTGGTGACAGGTGCCTCAGTAAAAGGAGAAGCTCACCAAAATGCTAAGCCTTCATTTTCTGAAGGAGCACAGGGGTTCAGCCTCCTTGTGAAAAACTGACCCTTCTGCTCTCTCTTTACTGTGGTGCCTCAACCAACATCACTCCACATTACTACCCGTTACTATGGAAAGGCTGTAATGATGCCTTCTCTCCCCTTCTTAACATTGGTAATTTATTCTATCAGTGTCTGTTCTTCTAATCGTATAGATAGGTAAGAGGTTTCCAGTGTTTTTATTTTTTATTTTTCTCACAGTTTATCATTTTTTCTGATGTCTGTCTCATTAGTCTCTGTGGGGGTCTTTGTTGTATGATTTCTTCTACTGACTAGGGATTTCATTTGCCCTTTGTTTCTAAAGCAGGGGTTACAATTTTGAACTTTGCTTGTCTAGCCTTAGAATTTTAGTGACTGTGACTTGGTTTTTCCCTAGGTGCTATGATAGTGTACCCCAGAAACTTTAAATGTGTCTTGAATGGTTTTTAAAGATTTGTTCATTTTTATTTATGTGTGTGAGTGTTTTGCCTGCATGTATATCTGTACACCACATGTGTGCCCATGGAAGCTAAAGGAAGGACTCAGAACCCCTAGAATTGGAGTTACAGGTGATTTTGAGCTGCTGTATGGGTGCTGGGAACTGAACCCAGGTCCTCTGCAAGAGAAACAGGAGAAACATTACACCTTGTAATGTCATCATGTGGAAGGCTGAGGCAGGAGGATCTAGGGTTCAAGGGCAGCCTGAGCTACAGTGTACTTTGTAGCCCAGGCTGCCCTCAAATGCCCAGTTCTCTGTCCTTCTACCTTCTAAGTGACAGGATTACAGCCAAGTGTCATTGTGTATAGCACATACAATTATCTCAAGCTGCCTCATTTGTCACCTGTTTTTATCTTTTCCAATAAAACTGAAGTGCTACAGGGTGGAGGCAAAACTTTTCTCGATCACTGCATGTTCTATCCTCAGAACACTGCCTGAAACATAGTGGACACTCAGTAGCTAGCAAATAAGTAAATTTACATATGAGCTTGATTCTTGTATGGTATTGTTTTATGTTGTCAGAAAACGCCCCCCTCCACTTGTTTTATTTCTAACTTTTGGATTAAGGTGATATCATCAAAGCTTATGAATTTGGGTGAACTTGAACTACAACATGGCATTGAATAACAGAAGCATCTTTTGATTCCTTTGTGGTGAGTAGAAGAAAGGCACAAGCCTCAGCAGAAAAGACTAACACTGTAGTAGCCACAGCTCTCTTCCTTGCCATTGCTCCTGTTGTTTTCCCCTGAATAACCTGCTCCCAAGCCAATAAAACTGGTCCGAGATGACGAGCATCTTTCATAACAACTAAACTCTAATCCCAGATCCTAATCCCGGTTCCTCAGTTACACACCTGTAAGTCATGTTACCTTACAGAGCTGTGCTGGGTTTCACTTTCATTGTAAAGAGGCATCCTGCTTCACCAGGTCATTGTGGGACAGAGGGGGAGTTTGACAGTGCTGTGAAAAGGATGACTTAGGTACCAATGCTCAGTTTTTAATTAAGAGATGAAACTAGAGACTCGTCCTCCATGAGATTTTGTTTACAGCAGTGATGGTCAACCATCACAAGGCAGTCTGAGATTGTGCTACACAGACTCCATCACAGATAGTTCTGACTTGGGGGTGTGTGGCCCAGTTGCCAGATACTGGTTGCCTACCCAGAATGCATGAGACTGTAGGTTTAGTCCCCATTACCACACAAAAGTGACATGAGGCATGGTGGTGCAAGCCTGTAACTCGAGCATTTCAGAAGCTACGGAAAGGCAAGAAGTCCAGGGTCATCTTTGGCTGCATAGTAAGTTAAACTAGCCTGGGATAAGTAAGACTCTATATTAAAAAAAAATCATGATGTCATAGTATGTTCATTGGATCATTTCACAAACACAGGTGAAGCACTTTTATTGTAAAAACCACCATTCTTATTACAAAAGAAAAATGAAGACCGAGAATCTATGATCACATAGGGTTACATTCTGGTGGTCAAGTCAAACACAGAAATAGACAATTACCTCTATTTGGTAAGTACAATGAAAGAGAAATTATCCAGAAATTTTTAGCATGGTATTTACCATAGAGTTGGGGAAATTGGATTGTAATGGAATACTAGGAGCAGCTGAAATGTATCCAGAGAAATAAAGAAAAAAAATAATGAAGAAATAAATAGTGCCTATCTATTCAACTTAATATTAAAGTTCCTGGAAGCTAAAATCCAGCAATGAATTGAGGAAGAGATGGAGTATTCTATAGGGGAACTGCCATCATTTGATTTTGAGGGTGTCAAGAAGGAATCTCTTGGGAGTGGGTGGAATACAGCAAAACTCACTGTGGATCGGGGGTCCTGGGAGCCCACATTGAATTCACTGAGAAGCTTAGAGAATATCCTGCAGGTGTGGGTACTCCAAGAAGACTGGCCTGCCCATGCCTTACAGAGCAATCACCAGGAGGAGTACTGGTTCCTTGAGGTCTTCAAAATGACTGCATACCATTTGAGATTCATGTTCTCTGTGCAGCATGACTGCTCCCACTCCCCCCGTGGCTCCACAGGATTGGAGGGTCAGTCTACAGAACAAACACTTTACACTTTACCTCGAACTTAACCTTTTTGGATTGTGCTTTTATTTTCCTGACTTTCTAAAAAAAAAAAAAAATTGAGATAGGGTCTCTCTGTGTAGCCATGGTGTCTGGGAATTCACTGTTGTAGTCCAGGCTGGCCTTGAACTCACAGAGCTCCACCTACCTCTTACTTCCAACTGCTGATATAAAAGATGTGAGCCTCCACTCCCCACCCTCCCTGGCTTTTGAACTCAGAATCTGGCTCTGTAGCCCATGCAGGCTTCGAACCCCTGCTTATCCTGTCTCTGCGTCTCAGTGTTTGGGATTACAGCTGTGCTTCACACCCATCCTGAGCTTGTCCTTATGAATCACCTTTCCCTCTGGTCACTTATGTGCTACTTAAGTAGATCCATCTTTTGTTGCATTTATTCATAATTTCTGCACACTATAATTTGGCTTAATTTTTTTAACTGTACCCCTGACAGACTGAATATGATCTCAAATGTCTGGTGCTCTCTGTACTGACTCATCTTTGTTTTTGTTTCTGAATTTTATTAATTCAGTATCTCAAGGGTTGCAATTGGCCCAAATCACATGTCTGCTTTATCTTGAAATAATTATCTCTGCTTCATCCACCTGTAACTAGAAAGAAAAATGGCCACAAAGCTGATTGTTTTTAGAATGGCCTTTTGATTGGGAGAGTTCCTCTCTACTCAGTACACAGGCAGATAGATACTCTATCATGTGTTGTCGGTATGCTTCATCTGAATTGCTTTCTATGTTAAGAAAATTTGAATTATCTCCCAAGAAAAGTATTATTGTCTCCTTTCTGCATGTTTATTGAAGTACAATTTATATAACAACATCATTCCAAAGTATACAATTCAATGTTATTTCACAAAAGGTAGTATTAAGCCTTTTATAAGTTAGCATGCAGATTTTCTATTTATTTATTTTTCTTAAGAAATAGTGCTTGATATAGTCTCAGAATCCAAATGAGAATTAGAATAGATCAACTCTACTATATTATTGACTTGTAACTTAAAAGAAGTTCATATGTGAGATGCTTCAGCTAGAATTGGTGATTCACATAGAATTAGAACTCTCAACTGCATAAGAGAGTCACTGGATGATGTTAAATATTTATGCCCCAGCTCTGCCTTCAGAAATTGTAGTTTAATTGGTTTGGCACATGATACTGCCATCAAGGACTTTTACCGTGTCTCCAGGTGAGGCTGCGTTTGAAGCCGATAGTTGGAGATGAAGATATTGTCATATCTTCATGTTTCAAGATGTGTCTGGAAAGTATACACAGGAGCAAGCTCTGACCCGGGTGTAGAAGCCACCTAAGTGGAAAGAGAGGACTCTGAGGTGAAGGAAAGCAAGTCAAAGACCTGTGGAGAAGAGAGTCACGCACGGGAATGCGCATGCGCATGGGCTTGAACGTTAGGGCTAGTTTGGTGCCACAGAGCATGAGAGGCTAGCCCCAGTTCAGTCGATGTAGAAAGAATTTTTTTCCTGTTGTTTTGATGGATGAACACGTAATTGGCCCAAAACATGTGTTATAGCTAGGGTTGGAGCTAATTGTCTAACATTTACCTTGCTACCCCCGAAATGACCCATGGCTGGTCGTCTCGAATAGCTCAGGGGTCTTGTCATGAATGTAGACTTTCTGGCCCACCCTGGACCTGACAACTGCACTTAATAACACAGCCAGGAAACTCACATGCACATTAGAAATAAACATGCTTGGGATTGGTTTAATTTCTGATAGGTCTCAGACACGGGAAGATTTCTTTAGTAACTTCTTCAATTGAAGGGGGCAAATGTACAATTTTATTGAGGTAAGCTTATGTGTGGAGGGGCAATATGTGCAGAGATGAATATCTAGACTGGTAGTCACAGAGCCTCCACAGTGGTGGGTTTTTCTTGTTTGTTTGTTTTCAGACATACAATAAAATAAATGTAACTGGCTGGTATGTATTGCCTTTTCCCAGAAGAATGTAAACGTTATAAAAGCAGGAACTATTCCTTGTTCATGACTTTATTCCTATTTTGGTGAATATTCACCTGCTTAGTACACATTTATTGAATGAATGAACAAAAGAAAGAAGGACAGCATCTATGCAGGACTAAGCCATAGTTCAGGTCCATGGAGTTCCAGGGGTTCAGGGGAGCAAGTCATCTTAGAAAATGTAAACACATGAAACCATGAATCTCAGCACAAAACTAGACATCATTCTTCAGTGAGCAGGTAGCCATTGCTTATGATAACAGTAGATGATGAATATTGTGATTTCACACTGCTTCAGAGCCTGAGGGTGTTTTTCTCTTCCTCTCAGTATAATAACTATGATACATAACAGTGATAGTACTATCCATGAGTAAACAAAATATGCAGGCATCTTCCCCTGTGGGAAGGATTTCATTAAAATCCTAATGAAAGATTTTAAACCACCTAAGACTCCTAAGCAGTGGTTCTCAACCTGTGGGTTCTCACTCCTCTGGGGATTGAACAATCCTTTCGCAGGGGTCACCTAAGACCATCAGAAAACACAGATATTTATATTACAATTCATAACTAGCATAATTGCAGTTATGAAGTGATGGGGTGGTGTTAAACATTCTAAATTTTGATTGGTCCTGTTTGTTGTCTGTTACTTAATTGACTCTGATTGGTTAAATAAATGCTGAGGCCTGGAGATTGGGCAAAAACAGAGGTAGGTGGAACTAAGGTACGTGGGCTTTTTGAGGGAGACAGAGAGCAGCTTGGGAAGAGGAAGGCTGGAGAGGAAAGCCAAGAGAAAACAAGGTAGACACTCCATGGGATAGATTAAAGAAGATCCTTCCACATGGCCTGGAACATCGGCTTAGCGTGGAGAATAATAGTGCAAAGGGACGTATGTATTTATGGGGTCATATTTGGGTAATAGAATTATGAGCTAGCTTAGATGGGCTAGGATTTCACAACCCAGGCCTAGGCTTGTTAAAATCTACGTGGTGTCTGTATGTATTCATTTATAATGGCGGGTTAAAGATTAACACCATGAATCAATTAAAGATAATATATATACTGGTTAAACAATTTAATTAGCCATTTTTTTCTACATATGGCACCCAATGTGGGGCTCGAACCCATGACCCTGAGATTAAGAGTTTTATGCTCTACCGACTGAGCTAGCTGGACAACAAAAATAAGTTTATGGTTGGTAGCCATCACAACATGAGGAACTATATTAAAGGATTGGAGCTTTAGGGAAGTTGAGAACCACTACTCCAGGGTTTAAAATTGACTTTGTGGTGGATGGAGGCCCAGAAAACAGAGTGGAAGAACTTCCGCTTTCCCATTGCAATTCTCTGTGCCACCATCTGCTGTACTGACTCCCGTGGTGGCTGTCATGGGGAAGGAGTCAATAAGAATGTCCCAGAAAGCAAGAGACTCACTTACGCCAACACAAGGTAGACTCAGAGACACTGACATGACAAGGAATCCTCCCTGATCATTTGCCTTCAGCAATGCTGGGACTTTTCACTCTTCATGCTGAGGAGTCATATATGTAAATCCAGGCTGCTAAGTTACTTCCATTGACCAACCTTCTGGTCCCACCAAATGTGGATACATTATGGTGCTGTTGTCACAAAGACTTCCTTTAAAAAGTCCTCAATTATTGTTGATGAGGCTTTTTATCATTTGCTACATCCTCTCAACCCAACCTCATTGAGAGATGGAGGATAGCCTGTATATGGAAATGTTATTCCTTGAATCCTGTTCTCAGCCTTTCTTGGCTCCACGTTGATCTTAAGACAATGACCAGACCAGGTATTATGATGGCACACATCTTTAATCCCAGCACTTGGGAGGCAGAGGCAGGAGGATCTCTGGAAGCTTGTGGACATTCTGATCTAAATAACGAGTCCCAGGCCTCCTAGAACATAGTGAGAGCCTGTCTCAAAAAAAAAGAGTGACCAAAGTTGATAGCATTATCTTTTAGGCTCTGCCCTTTCCTGGGATAGTGCCTACCTTCAGCCACACCCACCTAGCTCAAGTCTTCTCAACCTTTCTCAAGAAATGCTTTTGCTTCCAACTCAAGCCTTTCATGTTGTAGATCAGTTCTGGACCTCCTCCCTCAGTCATTTCCCATTCACATTTTGGTAGGGTGTCACCTCTCAATGGACACCCTTCCTGTCTTGTACTTTTTCAAAGTGGGGTATCTTAGTTAGGTATCATACTATTAGTATGATGAGACACTATATCCAAAGCATGGGGAGGAAAGGGTATATTTGTCTTTCAATTCTACATTGTAGTCCATCATCTGAACTCTAGCAGGTCAGGAACCTGGAGGCAGAAACTGATGCAGAAGCCGTGGAGGGCTGCTGCTTACTGGATTTTTCCTCATGCCTTACTCAATCTGCTTGGTTTTAGCACTCAGGACCACCAGCCCAGGGATGGCCCCATCCACATGAACTGGGCCCTACCCCATCAACTATTAATAAAGAAAATGCCTTACAAGTTTGCCTATAACCTGATCTTATGGAGGCATCTTCTTAATTGAGGCCTTTTCCTCTCTGATGACTCTAGATTATGGCAAGTTGACATAAAAAAAGCCAGTACACTGGGTAAATTTGAGTGTTTCTCACAACACTCACCTAGCTCTTTTGTATTATGGCAAACAATTCAATTATAATTAAATAATTATTGAGTAATTGTGTGTGTGTAACATTAGTTTTCCTCATTGGACAGACCACATCAGTCATAGCACAGTGATGGATGCTGTGGCTCACTTAACATTTTCTTCTTCAGGACTACTTTTGTTTTTACAATATTAGGGGGATTATATATGTGTACAGTGAAAGAGGAGATTGCATATCTCAACGAGTTTGTTTATAAAGGGTAACAAAAGCTAGGTTGGAAGTTGGAGGGATTTGGGGGTTATATTTGCAAATGTGTGCTCATATAACTAAACTACAGAGTTGACTGGATCAAATTAGAGAAATATGCTTCTCACTCTGGAGGCCAACTGGCCCAGAGCAGAGTGCCAGTGTGACAGGCCTTCATGAGAGCTTCTTTCTAAGTTGTAGATGATCACTTTCTCACTGTGTCCTCTCATCTTGGATGGGAGGGTTCATTCTAAATTACATTTGTTTTGTGTATGTGTGAACATATGTGATCATGTGTGTTTGTGCATGTGTGCATATGCACATGCACGATCAAGCAGTCAGAGGAAAACTTTCAAAAGTTATCATCTTCTACCATGTGGGTTCCAGGGACTTGGCTCAGGTTGTCAGGCTTAGCAACATAGAGTCATTTTGACAGCCCCCTCTCCCGTTCCTTTTCTTACCAATGGCACTAATCCCATCATGTGAGTCCCATTCTCATGACCTCATCTAAACTGAATTACCACCTCAAACTCACATTTCTAAGTGCCATGACATTGGAAGTTATCACTTCATACATAATGTGTGCAGGATGTCACAGTCACAATTCAGTCCACTGCAGGCCTTAAGCAAAGATTTCTCATGGTGGGAAGTCCTGAGTAGGTTTAAACCATGATGGTAGTCCCCATGAGAAAGAAGGAAATACAAAATGTCAGGAGAGAGGGTGTAACTATAGGAGTCCAAAGGAGAAAGAGAGTGGAACTTCCTTCTGAAACACTGTACTGTGGGCATGAGGCAACCATTGCCCCCATTACCCATAGGCCATCAGTTACCCTCAGCAAGATCGGACCTATTGATGGTTCTTCATATAAGGCAGGGAGAGTCATTGTCTAAGAGTTCAGCTAGTAACAGCCTTCTGTATACCCCAGTTGTATAGAATCCTTCCCAGCTGCTCTTGGTCTCAGAAGTACCTTTCAGAGACCCTGCTCCCAGAAAAGAGAAAGCAGAGGACATGAGCAGCTCCCGGTGGCCTCTTCCACTTAGTAGCAACAAGCTAAGTGGATCTCCACAGAAGACATTTTAATCCCTTTATAAAGTGTGATGCAAGTGTGTCCACTGAGGGCTGCTATGATCCCAGACTGGAAAAACAAGTTGAGATTATTATATAAAGAACAAGAAAGAGGTGCTACAAATGTGTGTTCCCTTCCCTCAAGTTCATTCACTGAGATCCTGTCCCCCCCGTGGTAAAAGCATGACCCAAGGTCCTTGGTAAGTGATCAGGCAAGATGAATTCTCCATGATTGAGACTAGAGACCACTTAATGACTGTTAGGATGATTGGAAAGCTGCTTGTATTCAAATGTTAATTGCTTTGCCTCCTGTCTTCTTGTACATGAGGAAACATAATGCTATGTAACCTCGCCTACTAAGTCATCTCTGATTGGTTGAATAAAGTTATCTATAGCCTGGGTTAGGCAAGGGAGAGAGGCAGGGCTAAGGTTTGTGGGCCTGGGAAGTGGCAAAGGATCACCAGCAGGAGGAGGAGGAAAGGAAGGAAAGAAGGAGAAGCCATGGGCTAACCAGGAGCACATGGTAGAGAACAGCTTGTTCTAAGAATTGCCATAATGGAGAGAAACAGCCCACATGGAGTTTATATGCAAGTATTATGGGGTTTTATGGGGGGGTAGAACGTTAGTTTAGAGGATTAAGATTTGCCTAGCCCCTGTACTTGAGGCTTATTAAAATGCAAAAAGCATGTATGTTTATTGGTGGGTGGATGGTTAGGGATTAACCCTGCCACCCTAATAATCATATGTAATCAGTGTAACTATTAATATTTCCTGCTACAAATGATTACAAAGAGCTAGCCAGGCACCTCAAATCTACACACATCCCAGAATAGCTATGAAAGTGGTCTTAACACATTTGTGCATAACAATGTTATGTCTTAATATCAAAAGAACAGATTCTGGCAGTGCCTAGAATGTATTGAACCTGAGAATCTGCGCCTCTTGCAATTTTGTGTTTAACAGGGTTCATGTACCCCAGCACTGATTCCCTTTTAGCTGTCTGAAGAGCAAGGGAAAATGGCCAGTTCCTTACTCTCTCTACTCTCTCTGCTCCTATCAAGTCTTCATATCTGGAAGCTATTTGGGACAGATACAAAGATAGGAAAAGGTAGGGGAGTCAACAGCCATACCACCCTGAATGCACCCGATCTTGTCTGATCTCGGAAGCTAAGCAGGGTTGGGCCTCCTTACTAATTGTATAGCACAGGAGCTGCTGATATCATAGGTGACAGGTGCCATTATCTGATATCTGAGGCTCACTCTTGACTCCTGAGACTAAATGGAAATCTCTGCTTTGTACCAACTGTGTTAGAGGAAAACGCTCCTGGGAACCAGCCACTGCCAACACTGCCTCATGTATGTTTTCCCTAAAGAAGAGGTTGGAATCAATAATGGTAGTAAGTAGTGTCTTTGTTAAGAACTGCTGAGATTAGGAAATGGCCCAGACACTCCATCATTCAGAGCAGACATCATTAATAGATTGGTGGTAGTGGCGGTGTTGGTGGCAGTGACAGTGATGGTGTTGGTGGTGGTGACCAGGGAGGAAAAAGACTGCTTGCATGTAGCACTGTAAGACATCTTATGATCTCCCTGGGCCTGCTTGAACACCTGCTCTACTGTCACTGCCATAGATTAGTGCACGTGCCTCAACTCCCCAAACACACCACACGGTGGTGTGGCAGTGCCCCTGCTTCTGCTGTTCTCTGTATCTTCTGCATACATCTCCGCAGTCGCCAGGTTCCACCCACCTCATTAACACCTCACTTGTGCAGTGAGATGATCACTTTTTCTAAAGATAGCTTTTATATAAAGATATAACAACTTTTATTCTCTTCAGATAGCCTTTCTTAGTCGGACAGCTCTCCTCCTTTACACACTGACTAAACTCTCAGCAACCCCATCATAGAATATAATGTTAAGATATCTTTTGGTGTGTTTTCCTTTCTGTCCACTGTTAGTTAAAGGGCCAAGATTACCTCTTGTTTACTATTTTATTCCCATAATACTAAATCTTCCACTAATGAGGTCAAGAGCACCTTTGAAGCCCTTTGATAACAATCAGGCAGGACTGTCTACTAGAAATCTTAACACCCCCAGCTCTTCTCACATTTCGCCTCCAAGTCTCAGTTGGGTTACATTGAAGTATTTGTGTTATTCCAGGGAGGGATAATTAGCTCAGATGTCTGTTCACACTCTTACACACTCGGCCTTTTTAAAATGCCTCTAAGTGTGGTCAAGGGCAGATATGCTTTCTGATAGCCTGAGTTTGCATGCTGGTTATCTGGTGACTCTTCTTTTGGCCTCTACATTAAGCTGTTCTGTTTGTAAGAGGGAAGCGAAACAATTCAGGCATTGAGAACAGAACATATCGTCCAAATCCCTGCCGCATCCCCTATCTCTAGCTGTTACAATTTTGAACAACTCATACACTGTTTCCTCAAACACTTCCATAACTTAGTCTAGTATTTCCCACTAAAGCTCCCAAGTCCCTAACCCCAGTTAAGAACCTAAGATGACTTCCACTCTGGTGAGGAATCAGGACATGCCAAACAGTTGCTGACCGTGCGAGTCCTGGTTCTAAGTTTATGTGAGTGCTCTAGACATTGTTTTATTCCTTCTCGTCCCTTTCCAGCCCTTAGTTTTCACCTTATGCAGTACTAGTTTTGCAAAGGCAGAAGCTTTGATTTCTTTAAGGTGGGAATCCACAGCACCTAGTATTGTATAAATGAGGCCCCCCATACATATTTACTGACTTTTCTAAAGTACGAAAAGAAAAATACAGTTGTAAAATAATAAAAATGTAGATGAATTGACCTATAAGAGATTCTTTCCAATTATGTATTTTAACACCACATTATAATAAAAAAATGTAGGAAAGTTCATTACGATTGTTCTTTTTGGTTGTCAACTTGACCACATATTTTAAAACTAACTAAACTCCAAGTAGCAAGGTACACGTGTGAGGGATTTTTCTTGATAGAATCATTTGAGAAGATCCACCTAAATACAGATAAATTTTATAATCTTCCTTTTTTAACTTTTATTTATTCTCCCATATATTACATCCCAGCTGAAGTTTCCTCTCTCTTCTCTCCTCCCAGTCAATGTCCTCCCCCACCCACTATCCCTTCAGAATAGAGCAGGCCTCCGATATCAACAAACATGACATGTGAAGATATGATGAGAGTAGGCACCTCCCCTCATAATTAAGGCCGGATGAATAAACTCATTAGGAGGAAATATGTCCCAAAAGCAAGCAAAAGAGTTGGAGGGAATTCCTGCTCCCACTCTTAGGTGTCCCACAGGAAGACCAGGCTGCACAAATGTAACACGTATGCAGAGCCCCCACCCTTCGCCAGCTGCAGCACTCGGGAGAGCAGGCCAGCACCTAGCCTGAACAGCATGGTAGGCCTGGCCCTGGTGACATGTGCGTGGGAGAGCTGGCCCCAGATGTGAGTATGGGAGAGCCAGCTTCGGAGAACTGGCCCCTGCCCCTTGCCTGGACAAAGTGGGAGATCTCGAGCTGGTGGAGCAGGCACAGGAGGGAGATCTGGTGTACTGAACACCACAGCCACCACCCAGGTGCGGATCCAGGGCTTTGAGTTGGACCATCCGAACATCTACCCCATCTATGAACTGATGGAGCCTGTGAAGGGTCCAGACCTACAGATCCAAATCTGTGGAACCTTCATGACAGAGGGTGACAACAGGATGTCTAAGAGGAGCCCCCAGTGAGGACTCCATATTGATTAGTGTAGCAGAAGCCAGAGGCCTCAAACCAGACCAATGACTCACTGCAATGAACATTTGCAAGTAAAGATGTGTGGGAAAAGGGTATACTGTGGGACACACTGTGATACACTGCAGCTTCGACAGTGAGACAGGTTTGTTTTTGTTTTTTGTTTTCTTTTGAGGAGGAGGTTGCAAGGCAAGAAGGTAGATATGGAGGGAGGGGGAGATGAGTGGGATTGGGGTTCCCGATGTGAAATTCACAATCAATAAAAAGTATGTGTGTGTGTATGTATGTATGCATGTATGTGTGTGTATGTATGCATGTATGTATGTGTATATATATATATATATGTCCCAGGTAGGCCCATGTAAGCTTCCCGATTGTCAGTTCAGTCTCCTTGAGCCCCTATGGGTCCAGTTTGGTCAATTTTGTGGGTTTTCTTGTGGTGTTCTTGATCCCTCTGTCTCCTACATGAATCCATATCCTTTGAGGTGAGAGGATATACCTCAAATCAAGGCCACACCTTCTGGTGGCCACTTATATAAAGGACATGGAAGAAGAAACTCTCCTTGCCTGTTTTCTCTTACTTGGACTGGAAAATTCATTTCTTCACTGGTGGTAGAGCCTGCTTCTTTGGAATTCTAGGATATACTGAAGACCAGCTGAGACATCCAGCCTCATGGACGGGACAAGTAATGGATTGAATTTTCCATCGAGAGACAGCCATTGCTGGAATAGTCAGACAGTAACCTGTGGGCCATTCTAATACCTGTGTGTGTGTGTTAGCTCTGTTTCTCTTGAGAAACCTGACTAATATATATGTTATGCATCATACTTTCTCATTATTAATTTCTAAGCTCTGCTATCTAGTCTACAGGATTCAAAATCCAGTAAAAATATTGTTTTAAACCTTGACAGTATGTCTAACCAAAGGATTTTTGTATTATCACACCAGAATGAAAATATTTAACTTTAATGGAGAACTTTTTAACCTAAAATTACTACATTCTCAATCATGAAATCTATTTCACTACAGCAGAACATCCTCTCCACAGCACAAACTTCCAAAATCTGCACTTCAATTAGATGGGGAAATGAAACAAAACAGACAAAACCCCACTCATTAGTGAGACCAGCTGATCAGTTATTTAAATGTGTCTGAGAACACTGATACAAAATTAGCCTCGTCAACTGTGTGCCAAGATCTGTTGACAACGGAGCCATCACAGTGGCTGCTGTCTGTCTGAGCAGTGACTACTCTAAAACCTTTTAATTAGCAAAAGAAAATTGATGATGATAAAGACTTCCTTTATTTTAGCTCTCAGTTTCCTGCCCCCTGGGATCCATATGTCTGGAATCCGGTGTCGGCTGGCACACATTCAGCCTTTAAATTTCCATTTGACCAACATAAGTGGGAAGCTGCTGACTGAGGAGGATCCAAAAATCTGTCCCTGCTTGAGGTCTTTGGGTCACAGGTCAACAAAACACTGGTACATACATGGCTTTGGGGGACAGACTGGAAGAGTCTGAAAAGTGGTGAGTGTGGAATCACAGTCCTTCACAAGGTCTCTCCTCTTACACAATTTGGGTCCAAGGTATCAAACACTGAATCCCCAGGAGAAGCACAGCCCACAGCAACAGACACCTCCCTGAATTTGCCAATCTCAGAAATGCAAGCCAGGACCAGAGGGCAGGGGAGTGACACACACTCATAACTGTTGACTAACATACATACTGCATGTTTTAGAAAGATATTTATTAAGCCATTGTTTGGTTACTATACCCAAGGAAAAGGAATGCAAATTCTATGAGACAGGTACATGAGAGCTACAGTGAGGTCTTGGTTAACACATACAAAAACCTTCAAAGAAGGAAGCCAAAAGACCTCCTCCAGTGACATTTGTGACACACTATGGTAACATAAATGGACCAGAGCTACACCATATATCAGCAGTGATGCTACAGTGTTTAGAGATAGCCACAGGAACAAATGTTTTCTATTACATTAAATCCACAACGCTAAATTTGAAGAATATAAACATTTCATGGTTTTAGCTATATATGAGATTTGGGTTAAATTGTTAAGATCATGGAAGTCTTTCAAGCTGTTCCCCACAATGCTCTTTCTCTCTGTATCTGGTGCAGAAGAGGAGCCCAGAGATGGCATTTGTGACTATTTTGGCAGAACTTTCTCACCATCTTCATGACACATGTTTTCTGAACGTAGAGGGTTTTTTTTTCCTTTTTTGCCAGTTTTGAGAGAAGCTGGCCGTCTTTTGAGCAAAGGTATGTACAATAAAGGCATAAAGTATTAATGGAAATTCCAGTAAGTGTCCAATAATAGCAGGGGCACACCCCACCACATTGAAGAAACAAGATGACTGTGTTGTCGGCCTGAGTAGCTAACCTCCAGTGTCCTAAAAACATTTGAGTTCCGAAGGAAAAGCCACAAAAATAAGCCCCACTAGACCCCTCCTCCTTAGCTGCATCACATCTATACTATTGCAAAGAATTGGGTGATTGGATCTGAGGAATATGAATTAGGAAGTGGAACGAGCTTAATGTTGGGGGTTGGTGTCGCTGCTGGGTAGCTTTCTGTTGATGTTGAAGAGTGGTTTGTTTTCTACTAAAAATAAATAAGTAAACAAAAATTTTGTCCCCAATTCACTGAATGACCATTTGCCAATGATCATCTATGCAATTTACTATTGCACGTGCCAGCTGCTGTCATAGTTTAAATTGCAAAGAAGTCACAGGTAACTCATTAGCTACACACCATGTTAGACATGGTGTGTCTTCAAGGAGAGCATCTCTTTCTTTTACTGCTTTTATTTGCACTAGACACAGTGTTTCTGAAAACAGAATAACTCTATTAGCTTACACACTGTGACAAGAACATTTTGTATATGTAGATATTATGCAATGTTTTAAAGAGGTACATACTGTTCTTTAAAAGACAAAAGTGTAGGCACCAGTCTTACACAAAATCTCACAGTTTTTCTTTTTTTAATATTAAATTCAAGTATATGGATAAACAAAAAAGACAAAATGAGCTAAAACTGTACATGTTGAACCGAAAATTGTAACTGTCTTATGTAGTTAGCAGAAGCATTTGCATGAAAAAAACTAGCCTGTAAAGTCCAATCTTGTCACAACACCTTCACTGCAGCTAAGTGCGCTATAAATTGATTTCTCTAGGCATTGGCAGCACTAGAAGTGTTTCTAAATTGCCTTACAACAGATATTTAACATCGGTGTTTGTCTGTTTGTTTGTTGAGATTGGGTCTCACTCTGCATCTCAGGCTGTTGTGCAACTCTCTAGACAACCCATGAACTCATAGTAATCCTCCTGCCTCAGCTTCCCATGTGCTGGGGTCACAAGTATGCAACACCACATCCAGCTAGAATTTCCAATTTAAAATAATTAATGGGTCTAAATGTTTAAAGTAATTATTCAGAAAGCTCTTGTTCCTATAACTGTTACTTCCTATTTTGGAGATCATCACCTTGACTTTTAGAGAGGCTAAATTGTGACAGAAGTCTGACTGCTGAGTACCAGGGTAATGCAAACAAGGACTAAAAGGCAAGCCAGCTTCTTTCCCTTCTGAGTGCCCTCAGTGTGATTCCCACTAGCAGACACATTAGCTCTGTCTACAAACATTGAAATGACATCCCATTCAGACATATTTGCAGCCAAGACACCAGTGAACTGAATGGCCCATTGCAGTCTTGGGGTGGGGACATTTAATATATTGCCCACTAGAAAGGTCTGCTTCATAATTCATACATCTTTATCCATTATCCACAGCAACACAACATACAGATGATTGCAAGATAACTAAGAATAAATAAAAACCTTTGGCTTGTTAATTTCTCAGGGCTCAGAACATAGCAGGCACAAATGAAATGTTGAGAAAAGGTAGGCTTTCCCAAATAATTTTCTTCAGTGTAATTTTCTTTTGCCCTGAGTCTTAAACAATACAGACAATGTAATAACATAAAGAACTTGCAAGCAATAAAAGAAACCAATGATTGGAAAACACAAATTAGAGATGCCTTTTTCTGAACATATCCTTTCACTTCCCAGATTGACCAGGGGGAAGAGGGTGACCCTTTCCCTGTAATCTAGTCTTAGGATGTAAGTTCAGGACTACTGGCCTGAACCATAAAAGATGAAACAGTAAAGAGATTAAACAACTAATTAGAAGTTTGGCTTGTTCCTCTCCAAAACAGTGATAAACATTATGTTTTTAAAACTTGTTTCCTCTCAACTCTGATGTATTTAAAGACACAACTCTAAAGCTTCAGGAAGCCAAATTGCCTCTTTTTAATTTGCTGAGCACTATTTAGGAGATGGATGCTGGCGGCTGAACAAATATCTCATGAAACTGGGTGCATCAGTGTGCTTGATGACACTCTCCTAAGAATTAACTGAACAGTCAGTCAACTTATTAACATTGTGTTTAGAGTGAGTTTCATGGCCAATGGACTTCAAAATTATTTCTTTAAAAATAATTCTAATTATGATTGGCCTTTGATGTTTCCAAAGTAAATAAGCAATTGATCACTTCAACAGAAAAACCTTTCCTTTTAAGTGGGTGCAACACAATCCCCGCATTAACTTCTTTAAGTGGAATAAACAATCCTTTCAATAAGGAGCTGCTCATTTGACAGCAGGGCACAGACTGAAAGCAATCATTTTGGAATGATTGATTTTTATCATCCTGTTGAACATAGAGAAAGTAGTGTCTTTATAAATGAAAATTTAATTTTTGTAGCCAAGATACACATTATTTATTGGAAGGTGTACGGTGTGTGCATTCTAAATTATGACTAAGAATGAGACTAGAATTCCATCAGCCATGTCGATCAGCTGAGCAGTGGGATGAACAGCAACACTACCTTGGAAATTGGACATGAGAGGGACAAGTTGAAGTAAATGATCTCTTTTTTTGTTTTGAATAGCAATGCGCAGAGATGTTGGGGAAATCCTGAACCTACCTTAACCACTTGAAACCTTCTAATATTCCTTAGGTTAAAGTGGCCAGAATAAATAGTAATTACCTTATTCACAAATTAAAGGCTTATGGTTAGTTTATATACGCTAGGTCAAAAAGGGCAGCCTGTGATTAGCTATGTTTTTTGATGGATGCAATTAAACTCAATTTAAAATTTTGTAAGTTAATTGTAAGATGCATTCCACTCTCTTCCCATCATGAAGATAAAGCATTTAGGTGTGACCTTAGGATTTATTACTCTAAAATTCTACTATATTAATATACTACTTAAAAATATTTGAAGGGAACAAATCCTTATTTTAAACATTTTATATGAGGTTAATAATTGTTTTGCATGCACTCTGAAAAGCATCTGCTTGGTATGATAACCACTAGCCACGTTTTTTGAACCTCTGAAATATACCTAGTACAATGGAAGAACTGAGTTGCTTATTTTAATTAACTCTATGTTAAAAAAAAACTTTGTAAAGTATGTTACTTAAAAGTTTTAACTGTACTCATGAAATTTAAGTTGTTGAATGTACTTTTCCATGCTTGAATTAAATGCATCAAATATTACTGATGAAACTAATTGTCCACCTTCAAGTGAGCTACATGTATAGGGGATGTACTCAGTTTCAGAATTACTATGGGGCAAGGGATGGAGATTTCTCATCAGTCATTTCGTATTTCATATGTGCCTTACGTTATGGTGCTTTGGGGTGAGTGTGATGGAGCTTTGTGGAGACTGCTAGCTTTGAAGGGTCATGTCTAAAGTTGTTTGTAATGTCATTTCATTTTCACTATGATGAGAAGAACAGATGTGGTTTAGTGTTGCCCACTAAGAAGGAAAGCGGTTGCCCACTCTGTCTCCCCTCTTTCCTCTGAGTCGCAAGGCTGCCGGGGAGCCTCCAAATGCAGAATCACGGCACAAATGTGCAGGGATGGTGCATGTGTGGTCTGGTGAGTACACAGTCAAATCAAACTACACAGACCCTGTCTGGCTGGTTCTACTCCCGCCCCCGGTTGTTTCTAATCCCAAAGCTGACTTTCCGCTTCCTCCCTCGTTCTGCTTGGCTGAGTAGCAGCAAGCAACGGCGGCGGGTGCTAGCGTGTGCTCTGTCATGTGTTGATGCTCGACTTGGTCCAGGCCCGAGAGCTTTCATCCTTCACAGTGGAAAGCTTTCTCTGGGAGAAGGATTCAAATCCCAGAAGTTTGAAGACTGCCACCCGGTACTTCTTGGACATGATGTTGTACAGAATGGGGTTGATGGCAGCACTGAGGTAGAAGAGGACGAAGGACACCAGGTTGCAGTACTGGCTGATCTGAGCAATCTCCAGAGAGCCGGGCTCGAAGGACTTGGAGAACAGGTACCTTCCCACGTGGAAGGGCAGCCAGCACAGGATGAACGCGAACACCACTACAGCTGGAGGACGAGAGAGTGAGATGGTCAATGCGAGGCATGTATCAAACCACCGACAAAATTGTGTCTTGCTCTTTGACATGGAAAACATGAGGTCCTGCTCTTCACATAAATACTGCTCTGCCCCCCGTCTATTCTGGCAGGATAACACGCAGCAGCGAGACTGTCGGACTGACAGCTGAACAACCTGCACTAATCTTCCTAGTCCTTCTACCTGCTAACTCCTCAGCTTCATGATTGGCTTGACATAATGACGGAACTGAACAATTTATTAATTGTTATCCTCCACTTATATGTATTCCACAGAATATGAATATAAAGGAGGCAAGGTGTTTGTACTCAACCACAGCAGTGGTCAGAATTCCCAGGAGCACTTTTCCCTCCATCCTGAGGTCAAGCTTGCCCAGTAAATACTCTGCCACTAAACAAAGCTCCAGCACCCACTTGGGCCCGCTCAAGAAATGTAGACTCATTGGCTATAATAGAACTCAAATTAAATTCTCTAGGAAAGGAAAGGAAGAAAAGCATATGTCTTTTCTTTTCCTGTCTCCCTTTTCCTTTTTTTTAGGACAGGGCTATGCTGTGTTTTGTGGATCACTGTACACAGATTTTCAAAGTAAGTTTTACAGGGGGCTGAATATGCAATTGGAATTAGTAACCACTGAGAAAACAATTCCACGTCGTCTACATAGATAAAAATAAAGTGTAAGGGGCAATTAAGCCAGCCAACATTAATTCCCACCCACCCAAGGCTTCATTTTTTTGTGTAAGATACTTTTTTCAAGAATTTTAAATTTTTAGGTTAAGTTTTTAAAATTTAGAAATGAGAAAAAATAATGTTCTGGTTCTCATGCCATTTTAATGGTGCCCTTCAAATTTTCGTGGAAGAAGACAACGGCCATTGGCATTGAGGTGCCAATGAGGGAATTAATAGCTTACAAAATCGGAAAGATTTAGCAACTTCTCTTTAGGACTAAGTTACATAGGAAGAGCCATGGCGTGCCACACGCCACAGCAACAGCGCGGCCCTCTCTCTGGTGAGTGTGAGTTCACAGTCCCATGGAGGGCACAGGGCAATCACCGGTCTGGGAAATAATATTTGACATCCCTGAGGAAATTGTCATCACTTTGATATGCAGGATTTGAGACTAATAAAACTGCAAGTAAGACATAATCTTGAAAAAAAACCCTAAGAAGTATCAAATGTCAATAAACATGGAAGTGTCTTGAAAAAGCAAAATCAGATGTTCCTCTTGGATATGAGCACCGACTCATTACCTCATTACCTCACTACACCAAGCACATGACCTCACACAAGCGGAGTTCATGCAGCAGTCATTCAAGAACCCAGCTGTAGCCCTGTACCCAGAGGTTCCTGAAGTACAACTTGAGGGAAGGATGGCTTCTCTACCCTATCCTAGCCTATGCTATTGGGGATGCAGATACAAAAACAAGCAGGTGACCCCAGCATCGTTCCCCTCACAAAGCCGCAGAGTAAAGAGTTGAGGTGATTATCTGAGAAAGATGCAGGTCAGAAAACAAATCCAAATATTGAAAACAAACAAAACATATCTTTCTTAACAGAGTGACCCAGATTTTTGGTTAAATTTACCTATGGAGTAATTTCTAAATCCAATGCCTGCCTGCTTGTCTTGATGTTACTTTGATAGCCACAAATTCTATGTGAAGCAGGGAGACGAACCTCGCCGTTAACAATTAGGGACCTCAAAAACAAAACAAAATAACGTGGTGAGGTATTTTCATCTTGAAGCAAATTTCCCAGAGTAATATTCATTTTAAGGAACTGCTGGTGTGAGAAGCTTTTCCGTGGAGAAGACAGAAGAAGACAGGGGAAAGACAGAGACAGACAGAGAGACACGGGGAGACGGAAACAATGAGAAACAGAAATAGAGACCCCCCCAATAGAAGGGCAAGCGGGAAGAGGAAAGCGGAGAAAGGCCGCCTGGTGCCAGGACTCACCAAGCATCTTCACCGTCTGCTTGTGGTTCTGGTCCCTGAGTGAGGAGCCCACCGCCGCGTCCCCGCGCCTCCGCCACAGCTTCCTCCCGATGAGACTGTAGAGCACAGTGAGGCAGAAGACCGGGAGAAAGAAGAAGACGCTGGACACCCACACCATGACCGTGAGCAGCCCAGAGCGCACAGCGAACTCGGTGGCGCGGCACTCGTTGGTGTCCCGGGGATCCGTACCGTTCTCGTGCTCTACGCCCACCAGCACGAAGATGGGTCCCGCGCTGCAGAAGGCCACGGCCCAGATGACAAGGATGACCAGCTTCACGCGGCCCTTGGTGACCACCACCTTGGCCCGCAGCGGGAAGCAGATGGCGAAGTAGCGCTCGACGCTCAGCGCGGTGATGGTGAGGACCGTGGCGTAGGTGCAGCTCTCGCTGACGAACTGGAAGAGTTTGCAGAGCAGGTCGCCAAAGTTCCAGGGCCGGTACTGCCAGAGGCGGACGAGGTCCAGGGGCATGCAAAGGAAGATGAGCAGGTCGGAGAAGGCCATGCTGGACAGGTAGAGGTTGGTAGTGGTGCGCAGCTCGCGGAAGCGGGACACCACCAGCATGGTGAGCAGGTTGCCAGAGATGCCCACCACGAAGAGCGCCACGCAGGTGGCCGTGACGCCCGCCAGCAGGGGCGCGGGGAACAGCGGCAGCAGCTCGTCCGCCAGCGAGTCGTTGCCGCGGGAAGCGTCCCAATCCAGGTCCAGAGTCACGTTAGGATCTGGCTCGTCACTGGGCGTCGCGTTCCACATGTTGTCAGGCTTGGGGTCGGAAATCTGATCTCCCCAGGAGGTTCCCTTAGGCGCAGGAGAGTGGGGGGGGGGGAATGGTCGCCGGTGGCGCGCAGAAAGGGTGCTTGAAGAGGAAAGAGAGAAGTGAGAAGCCTAAGGAGAAGGTGGAACGGGGTGTGGACAGTCGTGGTGAAAGGAAGAAAGTGACCCACTCGCTCCCTTCCTCCCCTCTTCCTTCCTCCCCCACTTCGCTTTTCTTCCCCTTCCCACTCTCTCCCCCTTCAGCCCTTGTCTCCCAATCCAGCCTCAGACCGTGCACGCACCCACTCACCTGTCACTCTGTCACACTATCACCCGAGCAGCGCCACCAGCTCTGCCTACCACTGGAGATCTCGCCCCAGCAGCCTGTCGTACTCCCCGCAGCGTCTGAGTGCGTGGACTCTGCAGCAGGCGGGCTCTGCGAAGCGACTGAGTGAGGACTCCTCTCTCCAGTCTTGGGCGCTAGGGTGGCCGGGAAGGACAGGTCATTTGGGCAGAGTAATGAAGGGTGGAAACCATATAGAAGGGTGCAGCGGGATCGAACCACAAGGGGTTGAATTTGTTATGCACCTGCTGGGGAGAAAAAGCGAGTGTGCCCCTCAGTGGAGGAAGAAGGGTAGAGGGAAAAACAGAAGCTTCTGTTGGTATTCAAATCAGAGGAGACAGTGCCAGTGCGCGCCTGGGAAGAGCTTCTCGAAATCTTAGAATACATCACCATGTTCGCCCGGATTTTAAACCCAGAAGCGTGTTCCCTAGACTGAGGTCAAAGAGCAAGACCAAAGCTGGTTCGCCTCGCGGGTAGGGGAAAGCCCTGACCTAAATCCCAGTCCTCTGACTTGGTGTATGTAAGGGGTATGCTGGATGAGTTAAGAGTCACCTTTACCTGATGTAAACTAGGGACGGGACAGGAACGCCACACACTTCCCCTCCCCTCAACCTCCGCCCCACACAGGGGAAAGTAGGTGGGAGTGCAGGAGCAGACGCAGTCAGTGCTGGGAGACCCGCACGTCGAAGGTGGCCAGTAAATTTACGCTTTTTAAAAGCTTGATTGGCAGAGATTAGCTATTTAGAAGCTGCGAGTCCCCCGCGACCCGGGCAAGAGCTTCAACCTTCGGAACTTTAGTTTGCTGTTGTTTCTTTGTAAAACGCTAGACAACGTGAAGATCATTGAGGGTGGAAGCCAAGGTTCAGAGATTTGATAAAATAATATTTGATAAATTTGATGAATTAATAAGGGCTGCGTTATTTCGTCGATGCTGGTGAGATGGGGATGGGGGAGCTTCATCCGGTGGGATTGGTTCTCAGGGCATCCCGGTACTAGCAAGAATCTCCCAGAACTGCTGTATAGATCTGAAAATCCACACCTGAGAAACTGAGAAGGCTCTTTGGGTGCTTACAAACCCCTCTGGATGCTGCTTCCAGCCAGCAAACGGGAACCTGTTCAGCACCTCGGCTAGCGTCCAAACCCTACCAGCGTGCCGCTAAACGCTCGGATCTTTTTCCATAAGCTTTTTCCAACAGCTGGGTCCTGCAGCCTCGGCGGAGGGAGGGAGACCATCCACCAAAATGCAGATCAGCTATTAAGCCCCTGTCTCACCGCGCTCCTCTACCCCTAGATAAAACAACCCATTAGCTACAATTGAGGGTTTGTAACTTACCGGAGTGCAATGCTGCATACCTTTGCTAAATGACTTACTTAAGTTGTTAGCGCACAAGTCCATAACAGGAAACTGAGTGTGTGTACATGGACATAAGAGATTCACAATGAAAGAGAGGCTGTTTGAGAGAAGTTTGACTCATTGTTTGCCCGTGAATGTACCACATTGTGGCTTAGTTATAGATGCATTACAGACTTTGGACCGAATTTACTCAATTTAACCCTGAGCCAGCAAGATAGCTCAGCAGATAAAAGGGATAACCTCCCAACCTGATGATCAGAGTTCCAGCCTTAGAACCCACATGTGCCTATGAGTGATCTCCATGTGACACACAATAAATAAACAAATAAATAAATACATGTAAAATACATAAAATATAAATAAATCTGTGTTTCAAGAAACGGTAGAGAGTTTTGTTGAAATTGATACAGTTCTTCAGGACACATAACTTACATAAAACTGTCTCTAAATGCATCTCAAACACTACTAATGACAAAACAGATACAACAAGTTTCTACATGTATATACCTCTAATCTAAAGATAAAAACACAGTTAGGCAAGCCATCTTAGCACAGTACTGGCAGATGTGTTTAAGAGGCATTTACAATGAGCCTATGATAAAGAGAATTGTGTTACACTGAGCTTGAGAAAAGACTTCTCAGAGGATCAGGCATCTGGTCTGGGTCTTGAAGGGGCTGAGTTCTTTCAGAAAAGCAAAACCTGCTCAACTGTTGAGAGAAAAGTGCACAAAGTACATTGAACCTAAAAGAGTACCCCCACCATCTATTGTATTGGGGTAGGAGAGGGGTAGTGTTATGGGCAATGGATCCGGTGGCCAATGAACCCAGAAAAATCACAGGTCTTTTTCTTTTGACATGAAAAGTTGTGTCAATGGGTTCTCCTTCACACTGGTCCAGTGTCTTTCTCACATGGCTCAGATTTTGATAACTCTGTTGTGCTGTGGAGCACCAGAAGCCGGGAGCTCACCTTGTAAACTTGTTATTCTAGATGGGAAGGAAACAGTACTCAAAAACTCTGCTGCTTGTGATGGAGAATGGAATTTAGGAAATCTATTAGGGCAAGAGGAATCATTTCTGTTGTCTCTGGAGCTTTATAGACCAGCACCTTCTGTTGAGATGAATATAAACACATATGTGCATACATGTGCATTTCATATTCTAGTCTAAATAGTTAAGTGTGTATGTGTGTGTACCCCATATAAAAAGTAGCGCATCTAGCTCTCCTCCATACACGTGTGTTTTTTATGGGTAGATGAAATCAATTTTTTATAAATATAATCATATTGAGCATATAAGGTTTTTTTGTTAATGTTCCCAACACAATACAGCTATATTGTAATAAATACAATAAATATTTATATATTAATTAATATTTAATTATATTATTATATAATTATGCATGACTATACTTATTATTAATCCTATACAGTTATAATCATTAATTATATTAATTATATTTATATATTTTTATATATAATTAATATAATTAATGAATATAATTATATTAATACATATTTAATTAATATAGTAAATATTTATATAGACATAAATACAATGAATATTTATATATTATTTATATTGTATTCAATACTGTAAATATTCTAGAAGTAATTTACCATGCACATTTCAAGAAGATTCTGTGCTCATTTGTGTAAGGAATTTGAGCATCTACAAGTTTTGGTTATGGGAGGTCTTGACAAAAACGTTTGTGGACAAGGGGTGAATAAATACAATATATATAGAATCCTTAATGCTGTCCTTTTAATCTTAATATTATATCTTGGAATCTCTTTTGTTAGTATTTTTAAGAGCTTGTTTATGGGTCTCCCCGTTTTTGGGATCATTGGCCACTGGCCCACGAGGGCATGAGGAGCAGGGAAACAGGGGTTCAGTTGGCTCTGAGTGTGATGAAAGGACTTCCAGAAGTCAGCTTCAGCAAGATAGTTCATTTCATTGTTCCAAGGGTAAGGTCTATAAAAGTGTTTTGGGTTTTTTTTAGGGGGGGGGTTTACAGTCAGGAAAGGCTGACCGGTCATAATAGAGGACCTAATATCAAACAGGAGGAAGGGCTGATTGCTCATAACTGTACCTAACTATCATATGGTGGGAAGGACTAAGCAGCCTCAGGCTCCTATGCTTAGAGACACTCTCCAGATAAGGTCAGGCAAAGAGGAGGCTCCACTGAGAAAGGGAGTCCTCCATTTTGCACCGCGCTTAGAGACCTATCCAGACATGATGGACTAACAAACTAAATAGCAGGGTCTTCCAACATTGTTGACTTCCATCTATGGAAAGTTACAGGACTTTTTCTGTATCAATATATTATTTACTATTGGCTACAACCTCTTTGATGTATTTTCTGTTCAAAAATTTTATTTCAATTATTATTGTATGAGTACCCATGAATGTCTATGTACACATATACCAAGTGTGGACATGTGTTGTATGTTTTGATAATATACTCCTGCATTTAATAGTTTATACATGTACAGATATAGTAAAATGACAGTAAGAGTTTAATTTAATATCAATGGCAAATATTAGCATACAATCTTTCAAATTGTGCAAATAAGGCCAGGTAAAGAGTAAGATGCCGAAGGGTTGAACCATGGGCATTGAGAACACTTAGGCAACTTCAGCATAAAGCAGCAGGCATAACCCCACATTATATTCTGAAGAGTGAAACTATTGAATCATAGGGTAAAAACAGACTAGCTACAGTTATATTGTACATTTATTCATTTCCTACCTCAGATTTGTATCAGATTGCATCTTCTGTAGTGATAGATATGACCACAGGGTTGTCAACACTTGAACGTTTGCTAGTTTATTAGATGAAATATGGTTTCTCAGTGTGTTTAGCATGTGCATTCTTTTATTTTGAGTGAGACTGAACTTAATTTCATATATGAGAGAAATTTACCGATTATCATATGAGCCATTCGGCAATGACTTCAGCCTGCTTTCTCATGGGGATATTGTTCTTCTTGGTTAAAAATTTTTTTGGTTCTTTTTTTTTCCTTTATTTTTTATTTCTTCAAGTTACATCTCAATTGCAGTCCCCTCCCTATTCCCCCTCCAGTCCCACCCTCAACCCCCCATCCTCTTCCCTTTTTTTTCTTTTAAGTTTAAGGTATATCTTATTTCCCCCTACAGTTTCCCCTTTCAGTCCAACAAATGGCTCTTTCTCTTATAATAACAAATACAATACAGTACAACAGAGGTAATTAGGCCACAGTTATGAGAGTTATATGGCTTAACGTACATTCCCAATGTCCAGTCCATATGTATTTGGTACCTGACTTTAACATTCTACTATCTAAACATCTCCATGAGTTTAAAGTTCTATATCTGACTCAACATTCATACTACCTTGCAACACAATTTTAAAAACATCTTCTTAGATTCAGAACACCCTCTTGATTCCTAAACGATTCAAAATTTAACTATGAGACTCTAGCTTTCTATTTTTCAACCACCTCAGAGACCTGAGAGGGATAAATATATCTGATTATATAGGAAGTGCAGGGCCAGCAGCTTCCAAAACTAAGAAATGACATACCTGTGGCTACCTGGACAGTTCCCATTTTTTCTCCATACATTACAGCATTGATCTTCAGTCATTTGTCCCCTTTTCTCTGACAGACATGGATTGTAGAGCAGGGGTTATGAAGGACTGACCTACCCTGTCTTGGCAGAGCTAGGCTGTCGACTTACCTGCTTCCAGGTTTTGTCCTTTTTGGACAGCATTCTGTCTACAGTTGGAGCAAGGGGCTTTTCCTACCAAGAGATAGGCTTGTGACTAATTCAGTCATCTCCCACTGGAGATTCTTCGATGCTCATCTTCTACTTGGAGGAGAATAGGGGGTGCTGTCAGGAGTTGATATGTCTTGATATAAAAAAAATCTAAAGTTATGAAAACATCTTTGAATGCCATATTCTGCAGATCTCTTGAGGTTTTTGAAGAGGCCCGATCTATCTCTTATATTAGGGTAAGCAGATGTCGCTTGTCTCTTGGCAGGTTTATTTCTGATTAGCTTAGCAAGTAACTATAATAGGCTGTCATAGTACCTAACAGAACGACCGGCTTGCATAACCATTAGTTTGCATTTCTTAATTATCCTAAACAGTTTATGACAATTAGTAGTAAAGGCCGAAACATCACATTTCATTTTTTTTCTTTACCTCCTAACCCTTCCATCCCATTTCTCTGGGGGTGGGGTATCCTTATAAAACAGTCCCTCATCTCAATTGAGAGGTTGTATGAGGGCCAAGAGCCTCTTCATTCACTGGAGGTCTATGAAGCAGTACCATCAGTGAAAAGTGTTTCGTTGCCCGGGAGAGAGAACTACTAAACAAACAAATCAATAAGCAGACAATAGATAAAAAGAGTAAAAAATAGAAAAAAATATAACTAATATATAAAAAATAAATAAAAATTAAAAATAAGAAGTCTATGTCCAAGTTCCCTTTGGTGTGTTAGTTGTAGTATCGATACCTTCTACTATATAGCTAAAATCCTACTACAAGTGAATAGATGCCGTATGTGTCCTTCTGAGTCTGGGTTAGTTCACTCAGGATGAGCTTTTCTAGTTCCATCCATTTGGCTGCAAATTGCATAATTTAATTGTTCCTGATAGCTGAATAATATTCCATTGTGTAGATGTACCACATTATTTTAACCCATTCTTCGGTTGAGGGACATCTGGGTTGTTTCCAGTTTCTAGCTATTACAAATAAGGCTGCTATAAACATAGATGAGGAAACTTCCTTATGATTCTATGAAGAGGCATTTGGGTGTATACCCAGAAGTGGTATGGCTGGGTCCTGAGGCAGAGCTATTCCAAGTTTTCTAAGATATTGCCAGACTGACCTCCATAGTGGTTGCAAAGCCTGCATTCCCACCAGCAATGGAGTAGGGTACCCCTTTCTCCACACCCTCACCAGCATGTGCTGTCATTTGTGTTTTTTTGAGATTTTGATCTTAGCCATTCTGACAAGTGTGAGATGGAATCTCAGAGTCGTCTTGAGTTGCATTTCTCTGATGATTAAGGATGTTGAGCATTTCTTCAAGTGTCTCTCAGCCATTAGGGATTCCTCCTTTGTGAATTCTCTATTTAGCTCTGTCCCCCATTTTTTTGATTGGATTATTTGGTTTCTTGGCATTTAATTTCTTGAGTTCTTTGTAGATTTTGGATATTAGCCCTCTGTCAGATGTGGGGTTGGTGAAGATTTTCTCCCAGTCTGTAGGCTGCCGTTTTGTTCGAATGACAGTGTCTTTTGCCTTACAGAAGCTTTTCAGTTTCATGAGGTCCCGTTTATTGATTGTTGATCTCAAGTCCTGAGCTGTTGGTGTTCTGTTCAGGAAGTTGTCACATGTGCCAATTAGTTCGAGGGTTTCTCCCACTTTTTCTTCTAGTAGATTTAGTGTGACCGGCCTTATGTTAAGGTCTTTGATCCACTTGGACTTAAGTTTTGTACAAGGTGATAAGTATGGGTCTAATTTCATTCTTTTACAAATGGACATCCAGTTGGACCAGCACCATTTGTTGAAGATGCTGTCCTTCTTCCATTGTGCCATTTTGGCTTCTTTGTCAAAAATTAGGTGGCCATAAGTGTGTGGGTCTATTTCTGGATCTTCAATTCGATTCCATTGATCTACTGGTCTGTTTCTATACCAATACAATGCTGTTTTTACAACTATTGCTCTGTAGTACAGCTTGAAATCTGGGATGGTAATACCTCCAGATGTTTTTTTATTATACAGGATTGATTTAGCTATTCTGGGCTTTTTGTTGTTCCATATGAAACTGAGAATAGCTCTTTCCAAGTCTATAAAAAATTGTGTTGGTATTATGATAGGAATTGCATTGAATCTGTATATTGCTTTTGGTACGATGGCCATTTTTATTATGTTGATCCTACCTATCCATGAGCATGGGAGATCTTTCCATCTTCTAAAGGCCTCTTCCATTTCTTTCTGAAAGGGCTTGAAGTTCTTGTTGTACAGGTCCTTTACTTGCTTGGTTAGAGTTACCCCCAGGTATTTTATGTTGTTTGTGGCTATTGTGAAGGGGGTTGTTTCCCTTATTTCTTTCTCAGCCCATTTGTTTGTTGTATAAAGAAGGGCTTCTGATATTTTTGAATTAATTTTGTATCCAGCCACTTTGCTGAAGGTGTTTATCAGCTGTAAGAGTTCTCTGGAGGAATTTTTGGGGTTGCTTACGTATACTATCATATCATCTGCAAATAGGAATAATTTGACTTCTTCGTTTCCAATGTTTATTCCCTTGATCTCCTTTAGTTTTCTTATTGCTCTAGCAAGAACTTCAAGTACTATATTGAAAAGATATGATGAAAGTGGACATCCTTGTCTTGTCCCTGAGTTTAGAGGAAATGCTTCAAGTTTCTCTCCATTTATTTTAATGTTGGCCACTGGCCTGCTGTATATTGCCTTTATTATTTCTAGGTACGGCCCTTGTATGCCTGTTCTCTCCAGAACTTTTAGCATGAAGGGGTGTTGGATTTTGTCAAATGCTTTTTCTGCATCTAGTGAGATTGTCATGTGGTTTTTTTCTTTCATCTTGTTTATATGGTGAATGACGTTGATAGACTTTTGTATGTTGAACCATCCCTGTATTCCTGGGATGAAGCCTACTTGATCATGGTGTATGATACTTTTGATGTGTTCTTGAATTCGGTTTGCTAGTAATTTATTAAGTATTTTTGCATCTATATTAATGAGGGAGATTGGTCTGAAGTTCTCTTTCTTTGTTGGGTCTTTGTGTGGTTTAGGAATCAGGGTGATTGTGGCCTTATAGAATGAGTTTGGCAATGTTCTTTCAGATTCTATTTTGTGAAAGAGTTTGAAAAGTATTGGTGTTAGCTCCTCTTTGAAGGTCCGGTAGAATTCTGTGCTAAAGCCATCTGGCCCTGGGCTTTTTTTGGTTGGGAGATTTTTAATGACTGTTTCTATTTCCTTAGGGGTTATAGGGCTGTTTAATCTGTTTATCTGATCTTGATTTAGCTTTGGTAGGTGGAATCTATCAAGAAAATTGTCCATTTCACTTAAGTTTTCAAATTTGGTAGAGTATAGATTTTTAAAGTAGGATCCAAATATTCTCTGGATTTCCTCAATGTCTGTTGTTATTTCTCCCTTTTCATTTCTGATTTTGTTGATTTGTGTTTTCTCCCTCTGACTTTTAGTTAATTTGGCTAAGGGTCTGTCTATTTTGTTGATTTTCTTGAAGAACCAACTCTTGGTTTCATTGATTCTTTGTATAGATCTTTTTGTTTCTAAGTTGCTGATTTCAGCCCTAAGTTTGATGATCTCCTGCCTTCTGCTCCTCTTGGGAGTGTTTGCTTCTTTTTTTTCCAATTCACCCAGTTTAGCTGTTAATTCGCTAATATGAGCTGTCACAATTTTCTTTTTGAAGGCACTTAGTGCTATGATCTTTCCTTGTAGCACAGCTTTCATTGTGTCCCATAGGTTTGAGTATGTTGTGTCTTCATTTTCGTTGGATTTTATGAAGTCTTTGATTTCCTTCTTTATTTCTTCCCTGACCCAGTGGTCCTTTAGTAAAGAGTTGTTCAATTTCCATGTGAGTGTAGACTTTCTGTTGATTCTTTTGCTATTCAAGTCCAGCTTTATTCCATGGTGGTAAGATAAGATACAAGGGGTTATTTCAATTTTCTTGTATCTGTTGAGGTTATCTTTGTGTCCAACTATATGGTCGATTTTGGAGAAGGTTCCGTGAGGTGCTGAGAAGAAGGTGTATTCTTTTGTGTTTGGGTGAAACGTTCTGTAGATATCTGTTAGGTCCATTTGGTTCATGACCTCTGTTAGACTCATTATTTCTCTGTTTGGCTTCTGTCTTGATGATCTGTCCATAGTTGTGTGTGGGGTGTTGAAGTCTCCCACTATTAAAGTGTTTGGATCAATGTGTGATTTAAGTTTTAGAAGTGTTTCTTTTATAAATGTAGCTGCCTTTGTATTTGGGGCATAGATGTTCAATATTGAGATGACCTCTTGGTGGATATTTCCTTTAATGAGTATGTAATGCCCTTCTCTGCCTTTTTTAATTAACTTCAATTGGAAGTTTTTTTTGTTTGATATTAGGGTGGCTACTCCAGCTTGTTTCCTGGGTCCATTTGCTTGAAAAACCTTTTCCCAGCCCTTTACTCTGAGATAGTGTTTATCTTCAATAGTGAGGTGTGTTTCTTGTATACAGCAAAATGATGGGTCTTGTTTATGCATCCAGTCTGTAAGTCTGTGTCTTTTTATTGGCGAGTTGAGTCCATTGATGTTGATGGATATTAGTGACCAGGGGTTGTTATTTC
Organism: Lophiomys imhausi; assembly: GCA_907164525.1. Classification (NCBI taxonomy): domain Eukaryota; kingdom Metazoa; phylum Chordata; class Mammalia; order Rodentia; family Muridae; genus Lophiomys; species Lophiomys imhausi. Next base: position 1,185,166 of record CAJQZJ010034361.1, read on the forward strand.
CCATTATTTTGGTATAGCTGGCTGTCTTGTGTTTCTTTTTTGTTTAGTTGCTGTGGAGGTTTTTATTTCCTCTGTTTTCTTGGGTGTAGTTATCTTCTCTGTGTTGGCATTTTCCTTCTAGGATCTTCTGTAGGGCTGGGTTTGTGAGGAGATATTGTTTGAATTTGATTTTGTCATGGAATATCTTGTTTTCTTCTTCTATGTTGATAGAGAGTTTTGCTGGGTATAGTAGTCTGGCTGGGCACCTATGTTCTCTCAGGGCTTGTAGGACATCCATCCAGGCCCGTCTAGCTTTTAAAGTTTCTGAGGAGAAGTCAGGTGTGATTCTGATGGGTCTGCCATTGTATGTGACTTGGCCTTTTTCTCTTACAGCTTTTAATATCCTTTCTTTGTTCTCTACATTTGGAGTTTCTATTATTATGTGGTGAGAGGAGTTTCTTTTCTGATCTAATCTGTTTGTTGTTCTGTAAGCTCTTGGATTTTTACTGGCATCTCTTTCTTTAGGTTTGGGAAGTTTTCTTCTATGATTTTGTTGAAGATATTTCCTGGACCATGGAGTCAGGAGTCTTCTCTTTCCTCCATACCTATAATTCTTAGGTTCTGTCTTTTCATTGAGTCCTTGATTTCTTGGATGTTGTGGGTGAGAGATTTTTTAACTTTCTCATTTTCTTTGGATGTTGTACTGATTTCTTCCATCGAATCTTCCATGCCTGAGATCCTGTCCTCTATCTCTTGCATCCTATTTTTGATACTCACATCCGTAGTTCCTGTTCTCTTCCCTTGATTCTCCATTTCCTCTTTTAACTCTGACTGTGTTTTCTTTATTGTTTCCATTTCTATTTTCATGTCTTGAAGTATTGTTTGTTTTGTGTATTTCCTTCTCCAGTTTGCTTGTTTTGCCTGGAAATCTTTCACTGTTTTGTCCTTTTCCTGTTCAAGCTGAGTCACCTTGGCTTGGAGCTCTTTAATGGTGTTATTCGTTGTTTTGACTTATAAAATTGTGGCTTCTTTCAATTCCTTCATAGTTTTAATTTCTTCTTGAAAGGACTCTATTACTTTCCATAATGTAGAATTGTCATTGTTTTCATGTGTTTCAGTTGTGGTGAGGTGGTTAGGGTTGGACAGAATAGTGTTGCTTTCTTTTGTTGGAGACATTTCACTCTTTTTTTTTTTTTTTGGTCTGTGGCCTCTGGCCATGTGGAATTTTTTTGCTGTCTTCTGGACTTGGGTCCAAAGGGGGTGCTTTGGTGTAGGATTTGAGTTGCCTTACTCTACCCCTATAAGGTGCGTCATTCAGCCCCACCTCTCAGGTGGAGACCTAACAATCCAGGTGGTGGAGCTGTGTATAAGTAAGCTCTGGTTCCCTGCTGGAAGGGCCCATACTAGTACAAAAGTCCTATATAGGACAGTTTCAAATATCTTGCAGTTTGCCCGGGGTTGGTTCCTGTAGCGGGTAAATCTGCAGTTCAGCTCCAATAGCTTTGCTGCTCCGCAGCTTGGAAACTGGCCAGTGACGTCACAGACTGCAATTTGCGGTCTGAAGGCACTTTGCAGTGGAGCTACATTCACTTCCAAGGGTCGCAACCTTTTGCCAGATAATTGGATCTTCTGTGTGAGACCTGGGAGTGCTCAGCAGGGTGGGGATTATCTCTGCGTGGGTTCTGAATCTGCTGGCTGGGTATTAGGTTGGAACTTACCGGGGGTCTCTCCTGTTGGGGGATGGGTTATCCTGATTCCTGGGTCCAGAGGCTTCCTAGCGTGTCCGAGAGTGGGAAGGGGTGTCCTGCCCAGGGATCTTCCGTGGTCCCTGTGTAGCTGGGTGAGATTTAGAAGGGGTCGTGCCCTTTGTACAGCATCCTGCAACACTTGCTGCCTTGGGACTGTTGACCCCGAAATCAAAATACGTCCGCTCTGGCCGCCTCCATCTTGGATCCCCCTTAGTTAAAATTTTAAAGAGTCTTGTTGTGTTGAAGAGTTTCTTGGAAATATGGATATTAAAAACACTTCCTCAAAGTTTTATTTGTTTCATTATTTCAGCTCTGCTTATACTCTTTTCTTTTTCCCTTTTTGTTGGCATATCTATTTCATCATATTTGTTTTTGCTCCTGGATTTTATTCACATTTGTGAAAACCATTCTCTTTGGCAGTTTATAAAGATATCCGTCTGTTTATTCTATTATTTTGATGGTTTTTTTCACTTACATTTCTGAATCTATTTTCAGTTTATCTAGATATATGAAGTGTCATATGGATTCAATTTTATTTTTCCCCACCAGCTATCCAGTCCTCTCAACATCATTTATTCAAACATTCATTTTTCTATGTTGATTAGAGGTGAGGTTTTTTTTTTTTTGTCATATATCAAATTTCTATATGTGTTTTCAGAGCTCAAACTCAACCCTTGGGCTCTACATACTACTTCTGCAGCCTTTATTTGTGCATTCAATGAACTCTCTGCACTTCGGTGACATTTCTTCCACTAAACACTAATTGTAGACTGGAGAAACAGTGCTGTCAGGAACATGCTTGCCTTGCAAGAGTGAGGACCCAAAGTTTATGCCTAGGACCCATTTTTAAAAGAACAGGCATAGTGATGCCCATTTATAATACCAGCACTGGGAATACAGAGACAGGCAGATTCCTAAGGCTCACTGGTCAGCCAGCCCAGCTGAATCAGCAACCTCCAGGTCAATGAGAGACTTTGTTTCAAAACAAACAAACAAAAAGAAATGCAAGTGACTTGAACCTGAGAAATGACACCCCAGGCTGACTTCTGCCCTCCATATACATGTACATATGCATTTACACACATATACATAATGCTAATTCTATTTTTTGATATTTGTTTTATTTAGGTGTGTGTGTGTGTGTGTGTGTGTGTGTGTGTGTGTGTGCACATGTACAGGTACCCTCAGAGGCCAAAAGAGGGTCTCCTGTGGCTGGAGTTGCAGACAGTTGTGAGCCATCCAAGTATGGGAGATAGGAGCCAAACTCTGGTCTTCTTTAAAAACAATCAGCACTCTTAACTGTTGAGCAATCTCTTCAGTCCCTCAAATACTAATTCTCCTTACTTTCAATTTTTTTTACCTTCCCATTCATTTATCATATTTTCCATATCACTTAGGAGTAGGACTGAACAAGTCCCCAAGACGTCTAAAAAGAGACAGAAACAAGACAAAAGTTTGTCAAATGGAATATAGGATATTCCAGGAGATGCTAGGAACTCAGGTCCCTTTGTTTCTGTTCTGCCAGCCCTGGAGAGTGGTTTCCAACATCAAGGTTGCTTAATGGCTCAAGGTTAATACTAGGAGGTCTAAACATCCAAATAAATTCTGAGCAAGACGGGGCTAAAGAGGAAGGGAAAGATGACATTCTTTTTTTTTTTTTTAAAGATTTATTATGTATACAGCATTCTGTCTGCAGGTATATCTACAGGCCAGAAGAGGGCACCAGATTTCATTATGGACGGTTGTGAGCCATCATGTGGTTGCTGGGAATTGAACTCATGACCTCTGGAAGAGCAGCCAGTGCTCTTAACCGCTGAGCCATCTCTCCAGCCCGAAAGATGACATTCTTAAAGATCCAACTCAAATCTCTCACCATATGACACCATATTTCATCTAATAAACCAGCAAACATTCAAGTGTTGACAACCCTGTGGTCATATCTATCACTACAGAAGATGCAATCTGATACAAATCTGAGGTAGGTAATGAAGAAATGTACAATATAACTGTAGCTAGTCTGTTTTTACCCTGTGATTCAATAGTTTCACTCTTCAGAATATAATGTGGGGTTATGCCTGCTGCTTTATGCTGAAGTTGCATTAGCCAACCACACTAGGGACTAGGAAGTTGTTGCATGGACCTTTTCCTGTGAGCAGAACAAGATGTCATCTTAGACTTTCTTGTGGCTATGGAAACTAGAGCAGAACAAGACAATGGTAGCCCAGGTCTATGGTAGTGATAATGGAGATGGACTTATTGACCCTCCTAGTGATGGTCAGGAGACCCTCACTTGGGATTCCAACTCTTATTCTCTCCTTAGCTGCAAGTGATCTTGGTAGATGCTGGAGTATGGAAGAAGTAAAAGGTTAAAGGAGGGACTCTATGATACAGCTTCTATCAGGTTGAAGTATGGAAGAAGTAAAAGGTTAAAGGAGGGACTCTGTGATACAGCTTCTATCAGGTTGAAGTATGGAAGAAGTAAAGGTTTAAGAAGGGACTCTGTGATACAGCTTCTATCAGGTTGAAGTATGGAAGAAATAAAGGTTTAAGAAGGGACTCTGTGATATAGCTTTTATCAGGTTGCCATCCATATGGGGTGAGATTTGGCCATGATGAAGCTGTTTGGGGAGTCACCCACTCATGTAAGTATGACCTCATCCATGCAGTGTACCTATGTTCAATAAACTCATTGGTCTCACCAAAGTAGACTTTGGTAAAATTGTACTCTGGTCTATTCCTGGCACCCACCTGGGCTGTTGTGATTGGTCATTCACAACAGAATTATACCAGGAACTCAGAGTCCTTATGTTGTGACAGGGCATATGCCTAAGAGGGCTTAAGATAGCCCCCAGGATTCTAAAGTTGGAAAAAAAACAAATTTTACTTTTTGCTTACAACAGAAGTATACCAGGAATTCAGAGTCCCTATTTTGTGACAGAGCATATGCCTAAGAGGGTTTAAGATTGCCTGTAGGATTCTAAAGTTGGAAAAAATAAATTGCTTTCTTTGCTATGTCTCTCCCAGCCAGATTGCAAATAATTTGAAAGCAAAGATGTTTTGTGAAATTTATATGACCCATGAGACCTAGTACAGTGTGTGTGTGAAGGCAATGTAACACCCAAAATAAACATTTACTTATTTGATTAAATGTATATTTCAATTAAATTATGTGTTTAAACATAGGACACAGAAGAGAACCCAGGAAATTTAAGTGTTGTGTGTGTCTCTCATAAAATACACCATTTGCTTTAATGTTCAATTCAAGCTTTGGACATAATGTACTAACACATTTGGCTTTGTCTCTTGTACTCTTTCTACCATATCTTATAGCCTCATTTAAATAATTTCATGCACATATTTTAGAGTAAAAAACCACACATCTTTTTTCCAGACCAGCAAGCTGTAAGAATCCAAATTTAATATCAAGTACATTGGTACAAGATTATATTTACAGAAAAATTTAATTCTAGTGCACAAAAACAAGTGTTCTTATTTAGCAAATGAGATATATTTTCATTAGCAAGAATTTTGAATAATTAATTACACAGTTTAGAAATTTATTTAAGAATATTTATGATTCTCTAATCAGAGGAGTAACATATTTCTTAAAAACTCAGCATATTAAAGACTGGGAGATAGTTCAGTGGTTTTAGCACTTGCCAAGCATGGAGAATAGAGTTTGGATTTCCCAGAACCCAAGGAAATTCAGAGAGGGCCTGGCAGCCAACCTGTAATTCCAGCCTCAGAAGGTAGACAGGATCCCTAAAACAAGCTGTCTAGGGAGACTGGCCATATTGGTGAACTCAGGGTTTGATTTAGAGACCTTGCCTCAAGGTAGAAAAGGGACCAAGAGGGATTCCCGACATTAAGGAAGCAGAAAGAAATTAATACCTGTTCAGCTTGTTTTTTCCTTTTCCTCATTTTTCTCCAGTTTGGGATCCCAGATACTGTCACTTGTCCAGGGGTCTTCCATCTTCAGATAAGCCGCTCTGGAAAGATCCTCACAGACATACCCAGAAGTGTGTCCCTTGGCTGATTCTAAATCCTGTAAATTGAGCATGAAGAGTGACCATTATGGTCACTTTGATTAATAATCATAATTTTGTATTAATAGTTATCTCTTAAAACCCACATATAGGACTGGAGAGATGGCTCAGCAGTTAAGAATGCTTGCTGCTCTCACAGGGGACCTTGAGTTTGGTTACCAGCACCAAAATTAGGAGGATGACAACCACCTGGGATTCCAACTCCAGGTCACCTGATACCCTCTTCTGGCTTCCGTGGGCCCCCCTATGTATGTGCATACTCTCACCCAAACACATAAATCAAAATTAAAGATTAGGCATTTTAAATCTATGAATAGGTGTGTAATTTCACATAGATACACTAGCTTATTAAATGAGACTGATTTATTCATTATTATCTATTGAGAGAAATAAAAGTAGTTTTAGTTCTTTTTCATCTTTGATCCATGTATCACCATATGAAGGTGTGCACACACATATCCATGTGGATACATCCTCTGCCATCATGTTCCATACAGCCGTACTGTGAACCCTGTGAGTATGTGTTTGTGTACATGTGCACACACATTTTATACCACTATAAACCTCAGTATATCCAGGTTACATGTCATAAAGCGGTAACGTTTTCCTTTCTTGGAGAACTTTTTGTTTTCTTGGTATTAAATCAACCTCTTTGGCTGGTTTGCCTGGTTTCCAGGCACCTCACCAGTCTTCCCAGTGGAGTCTCTTTTGTGTGTCCCTCAAGTTACTTTCAGAATTTGCTGCATCAAGTCAGTGATATGGCTTGGGGGTAAATGCACTTGCCACCAAACCTCATAAACTGAGTTTAATTGTTGGGGTGCAGATGTTGGAAGGAGAGAATTGACTCACAGAAATGTCCTCTAACTTCCACATGTGTGTCCTGGCACACACACACACACACACACACACACACACACACACACACACACAGTGAATAGATAGATAGATAGATAGATAGATAGATAGATAGATAGATAGATAGAGAGAGAGACAGATAGATGTAGTATTTAGGAAAGAATGTAATGTTCTGTAGAGACAACCATTCTTTTTGTCCCTCACAAATATTCTCTGAGTTTAGATACTTCCTTTCAACCGCAATTTTACTGAGATATTTCTTCTCCTTGAGTCTTTTTTTGTCTTGATTTGCCTTGTGTTAGGAAGAACACATTCTTCAACACATTCCCACGGAAAGACATATGGGAGGTCAAATCTTGAGACTCCTTTATGTCCTCACTACCTTCATAACAACAGCATATTGAACCCGGTGTTCATTTGCTTGTTCTTCGTTTTTAAATCATCTTTGTCTTTTTTGGAACATGGTAATAGAGTACCACAAACAAGGTCGCTTTCCAGACTACAGAAATTTGTTCCTCACAGTTATGGATGCTGTGAATTCCAAGACCAAGGCGAATTGGATGTCAGGTGAGAGTCTACTGCCTCCTCATTCCTAGACAGCTGTGTTCCTGCTGTGCCCTCAATGGTAGAATCAGGCAATGGAGCTCTCTGGGTCCATTGTAAAGAACTCTGCCTTACAGGGCAGACTCTCACCATTGGCTGACACTCACAGACTCCTACTATCAATTAACTGTGTGAGTTGGGGAGGGGTGTAAACAAAGTCTATAACAGTTACAGAGCTTAAGTTTAAACATCATTTTCCTTAGAGAATGCCATCCTCCCCCATATCCCTATGACTGACATAGAACCTATTATACAACCCATGCTGGCTTCAAAGTTACAATTCTCCTGCCTCAACCGTGTTTGCCACCCTTCTCAGCCTTTCCCTTACAGAATTTCAAAGGAATTGTTCCATAAAACTTACCAGTGAAAAATATGAAATAATATTTTTATTTAATAAATAAATATTTTTATTATAATAAAATAAATAAAAATTTAAACAAAGTAGCCAAGGAAGAGGGTTTTTCAGTTAAGCCTTGAAGAAGATGTAAATATTGGCAGTAAGGGCGGCTGCTTGCATGCCAGGAAGTACAAATCGAAATCTATGGAGGAGGCGGTGAGGCTTAGCCCAGCTGCCTTCAGTCTCCTCATGTGGGCCAGACTTGGACAGGAGGAGTTTGTCCAAGGCTGGTGGTGCTCCAGTGAATTATCTGTCCCTTTTGCTCAAAACATTCCAGAGGTTGGTGATATAAGCAGTGACTACAGATCTGTGAGGTCATCTCCGCTGATGGGAGGCAGCGGACAGGCTCTGTTAGATGTCCTCCTTCTGTTTCTCTGGCTGCTGAGCCAGACCCACATTTGGCTCTACAAGGGCATCATCTTCGCCTCCAGCCTGAGGCTGGAGCTGGCAGGTGTGTGAGACCACCACCAGCTCTGAAGAAAGACCCTGGGTTCCAGTTTGTTGTTGATTCCATGTCCTCCTCGAAGTCTCTGTATTATATTTAATATCCTCCACTGTATATTTCTGTTCTTTCTAACCTTCCACCCTGTTGACTTTAGAATTAACATCATGTGCAAAAGCAAAGCCATTTGTAAGCTAGACTGTGTGACAACCATCTCATCCTCATACGGCTTAACACCAAAACTGCATTTTCTACTCCATATCACCCCCGGAAAGTGCTTCTGCTTCATAGGCCATGGCTTACAGTATGGCAGAACTTGATGGAAAAGCAGTGAGGAATTCAACACGGCCTCAGTGGAGTGACCAAATGGCAGAATGATAAGGAGCCGAGACAAGAAAGGTGATGGGACCAAATGGGTTTTTATAGTCCTAGCTATGATTTTTATTTTCTTGTTGCTGATATGGAAAGTTACTGGAAGATTAGGGACAGAAATGTGGCACAATCTGACTTACATTGTAGCATTTCATTCTGGTGGTGGTTTAGAAAGGTGGAAAGGGTAGCAGCAGCGGGCGGGGGGGGGGGGGCTTCTTAAAGAAGCAGGTTTAAGTCCAGGCATAATATCTTGATATTATGGTGATTAGAGGCATTGATAGCTTACTTGAGGTTAGTCTTATGGAAGTGATGAACAGATCCACCAAAATCTGTACTTCTGAAAGATAGAAATGGTGTGCTATGTGTATGCCCCAGTTATCAACAAAGGGTGAATTCACCATTGATATGGAAAGTGGAAAAGAGCTTAATTTCAGAGTTATTAAATTAGAGACTTAGTGAGAGAACTTGGGAAGGCATCTGGGTAGACTGGTATGGAGGTCAAAGCTAGAGATCAAACCGGACAGGTCAGCTGTGGATGGCACATACATCAAGATGCCAATGTTAGAAAACCTAGCAAGTGAGTATGGCTGGAAAAGAAAAGTGACCCAAAGGCCTTGAGACTTGAAACCTACTCACACCTAAAGTTCAGATAAAGGGGATGTGTAGCCAGGGGAGTAGACCAATGCCAGGAGTCTGTGACGTGTTCAAGCACAGCACAGAAAGGACAGCAGAGTCAAACCTGATCTACCAGGAGGTATACCAAGAGCCGACCGGAGTCTAATTGCGAGGCAACAGAAAGGCCACCTGAAGTGAGAGCAGACTCTGCTATGGGTCAGCACGATGCATGTTCACCTTCAGAGCTACATTGGGATAGTTAACTGACGATCGTGGTGGTATGTGGGGAGTTAACTTCATTTCACTCGAGGCCTGAACAGACAATTTGAAGACGGAGAGGATGTGGAGTTGATGTCGAGACAGATGGGCATGGTTGCAGTAGTATTCTTTTTTTTTTTTTTTTTTTTGGTTTTTCGAGACAGGGTTTCTCTGTGTATCCTTGGCTGTCCTGGACTCACTTTGTAGACCAGGCTGGCCTCGAACTCACAAAGATCCGCCTACCTCTGCCTCCCAAGTGCTGGGATTAAAGGCGTGCGCCACCACCGCCCGGCTGCAGTAGTATTCTTAAAGAGCAGGGCAATGCATCCTAAGGCATAGGGGAAGACAGGCTCTGTGGGCGCAGGTACAGGAGCGTGGAGAAGGAGAACACTGGTTTGTGGGAATTCTCTCTGGAGGCTTCTGTTTACAGCAATGTAGAAAGATGAGGCTGTGTTGGGGAATGTTGGAAGATGAAAACACCCTGTGAAACAGAGGGGAGGCCACAGGTGATAGTATTTAATTACTAGGTAGAAGGGAAAACCCATCTGAAGTTAATGGCCATGAATTTAAAGTAGCTCTAGTCAGTAGGATGTTTCCTTGTTTTTATGTTCAGATGTGGAAATGGAATGGAAGGAGCATGTAATGGGTTGTGGTTTTATTCAGAGCAGACAACAAAGTGTAAGATGGACTCAGACATGAAGGTTCTATCCAAGGGACTAATTAGAGTTCTTTACACTGGAGGCTGGAGGAGAGGACTCAGGGAAGGCAAGGAGCCGAGGAAACCTGCTCAGGTCAGGGACCTTGCGGCATTTCTGATAGTCCCTGCATCTCCAGATAAGCCTTGGTCTGTTCTTTTCCCATTCGAGTTGTTTGATTCTCTTTGGACTTTCAAGTGATGTCCTTCCATACCAGGAAGTTTTGTTGAATTATGTCTTTGCTGTTTGCCCTTCTCTCTTCTCTCCTTTGAAACACTTTATTCATATATTGGAACTTTAGAGAACATACAGTTCTTTAATTTTGATTGTTGATTAGAAGGTGGCTTTAGGGTGATGCACCCCCACTTTGTGCTAATACACACACACATAGACACACACACATACACACACACGACTCATACATGCTTACATGCATGCATCAAACCACACACAAATAATAAATAAAATTAAATTAAAGAGTTTTTAATGAGGAAGAATGGTGTTATCAGCCACCTTTCTCTTTCCCAGGGCAAAATACCAAACAAAATCCACCTAAAGAAGGGTTCATTAGGCTTACAATATATGATGGAATACAATGTCTCGTGGCAGGGAGGGTGGACTGGTGAAAGTCAGACTGGAGAAAGTCTGGGACAACTGATCACTTTGCCTCTATAGTATGTGTGTGCCTGGGCTTGTGTGTGGAGGTCAGATGACAGCTCTGTGGAACTGGTTTTTCTCCTACCTTTACCAGGGTTTAGGGATTGAACTCACGTTGAGACCAAACTGAAGTTTCAGGCAAACCCTTGTCTGCTGAGCCATCTTGCCCACCCCTTCCACACTTTTGATTATGCCTGTCATTATGAACCTAACAGACACACCCTCTTTCAATGGAATTAGTCCAGTGTGTTTTAAAATATTTACAATACTTTCCAACAGGGATGGACTGGGAGGGGTGGAAAGAGGGCACTGTGATGAAGATGTAACCTGAAGTAATAAATAAATATTTAAAAAAATAAAAATAAACAAATGACCCTTCTTCCCATCCCATCCATCCCACCTCTTCCCACAAAATCTACTGAAACTCTGGACTATTCTGCCCTCACTTCTTTCCCCAACCCTTCACTACCCCTTGCTCAAGTCACCCATTCCCAGGACACAAGTGTTTCTACTCCTCACACGTGATTCTTAGCACCTCATTTCTGGACACACTTCACTTTTGTGACAGAGCACTCTGCTTTTTCATTGATGTTCCACTTTTCCTGTGAGTCTTCTCTCTTTTTAAAAGGTTTATTTATTTATTATAGTAATGGTCAAAAATAGGGGATAGATCATTCAAAAGAAGCTGTCTGGTACAAATCCGAACCCCCAGCTATTTACTTTAAAAAAATCCGGGAGGATCCAAGATGGCGCCGACCATAGAGCAGTGCATCTGAGTA
>CAJQZJ010034361.1:1217817-1231681 GCA_907164525.1 Lophiomys imhausi
TCTTCTTCTTCTTCTTCTTCTTCTTCTTCTTCTTCTTCTTCTTCTTCTTCTCCTTCTTCTTGAATCTTTTCTACCACTGCAAGCATAACCTTCTTCTCTTCTGGAGGCTCCTTCTCTCCTCTTCTGGGGGCTTCTTCTACTCATCAACCTCTCTGCATCAGAATTCAGAGTACCTTAGTCCCACCTACCTCTGTTTTGCCCAATCTCAGGCCTCAGCATTTATTTAACCAATCAGAGAAAATGGTTAACAAGAAAGGTAGCATATCTTCATTTGGTGTACAGCAACCAGGCTTCTGTGAGCAGATTAATTAACATTTAGAATGCTTAACATTTGGGCTGGAGAGATGGCTCAGCCGTTAAAGGCTAGGCTCACAACCAAAAATAGAATGCATAACATCACCCCATCAGGATAGGGAGGCCTTGACCCTAACAATTCTGGTAACAATCTCTCTCCTTGCATAGTGTGCACAGGGAACTTACTTCATGGAGTTTTACAGGAGTCCAGACGGGAACAGACTGACTTTGAGGTATCAGGCATGATTAATGAGTAGCTAGGTGTTTTATACATCTAGCACAAATTAGCTATAGATTGTTAAAACAATCAGTTTAAAAGTTGAGCCAAGAATTATTTAAAAATATCAGCCATAATGGTGCATATTTAGTCTCAACCCTTAGAAATTCTGTGAAAGAAGGGTTAGGAGTTTGAGCCCAGCCTGGATTACATGAGATATTGTTTAAATTCCCATTGCCCCACCAAACTAATTTAATTTGACTCAAGTAAAATGCCATATTATTTATTTGGTTGGTTCGTTTGCTATTTTGAGATAGGATTTCTCTGTATAACCCTGGCTGTCCTGGGACTCACTCTGCAGACCAGGCTGGCACCAAATCACAGAGATCTGCCTGCCTCTGCCTCCCGAGTGCTGGGATTAAAGGTGTGTACCACCACTGCCCAGATAAATGCCTTATTCTTTGTGCTTCATCTTCACAAACAGAAAATATTTAAAGTATTAATGTGGTTTTTTACAGTCTCTAATGATGGGGCTCAGTAAGCAAAGGTATTTGCCATGCAAGCCCAACAACATGTATTTTGTCTCTGGAAACCACAGTGGAAGCAGAGGATTGACTCAAGCAAACCCATAATAATAGTTGTGATGATGATGAATTTTTTCAAATCCCATAAAGAATGGGGTAAGATGAGGAGCTTCTAGGGTTCTTAACAAAAAAAAAAAAAAAAAAAGCTTAGGCTGTACACAGTGGCACATGCCTGTAATCTCAGCACTTGAAAGGCAGAAGCAGGTGGCTGGGTCACTGCGTGTTCAAGTCCCTCCTGGTCCACAAAAAGAGATTCTGTATCCAAATAAGAAATATCTGTGTATTAATGAGGGTCAATTTATTATAGTTTTCTTGGTGGTGTTGTAATATACTTTTGAGACCCCAAAATTATTATGCTTATGGATGTTATTATATATATATTATATAGCTATATTATCTATAATATACATTCTCTTTTTTATTATAATGTTTATTTATTACTTCAAGATACATCTCCATCACAGCCACCTCCCTCCAGCCCTCCCCATCCAAATCTCCCACCCTCTACCCCCTCTTCCACCTATTCTACTCCTCCAGTGTGGGGTGCCCCCTATATATCACCCCCTCAGTTCAGCAGTTATAGGAGGGCTAAGAGCTTCCTCTTGCACTGGGGGCCTACATGGCAGCTCCACTAGGGCAAAGTGTCCCACTAACAGGTAACAAAGTTCCTGTTCCTTTCAGTCTGTGGTTGTAGGATAGTTATCCTGTACTATATGGCTAAAATCCAGTTATAAGTGAATACACGCCATGTTCATCTTTCTGGGTCTGGGTTAGCTCACTCAGGATAAGCTTTTCTAGTCCATCCATTTGATTACAAATTGCATGATTTCCTTCTTTCTGGTAGCTGAGTAGTATTCCAGGGTGTGAATGTACCACAGTTGTTGTGGTTGTTGTTTTGCTTGTTTGTTTGTTTTTTTTAATACATTCATCGGGTGAGGAACATTTGGGTTGTTTCCAGTTTCTAGCTATTACAAATAATGGTGCTATGAACATACTTGTGGAGATGTCCTTGTGGTTTGGTGAGGAATCATGCTCAGGAACAGTATGCCTGGGTCTCAAGGTAGGGCTATTCCAAGTTTTCTAAGATATCCACAGATCGATTTCCATAGTGGTTGTACAAGTTTACACTCCCACCAGCAATGGAGGAGTGTTCCCCTTTCTCCAAAACCTAGCCAGCATGTGCTGTCATTTGAGCTTTTGATCTTAGCCATTCTGACAGGTGTGAGATGGAATCTCAGAAACATCTTGAGTTGCATTTCTCTGATGATTAAGGGTGGTGAGCATTTCAAGTGTCTCTCAGCCATTAGAGAGTCCTGTTTTGTGAATTCTTGGTTTAGCTCTGTACCACATTTTCTGATTGGATTATTTGGTTTCTTGGTGTTTAATTTCTTGAGTTCGTTATATATTTTAGATATTAGCCCTCTGTCAGATGTGAGGTTGATAAAGATCTTTTCCCAATCGGTAGGTTCCCATTTTGTCCTAATAATAGTATCCTTTGCCTTACAGAAGATTTTCAGTTTCATAAGGACCCATTTACTGATTGTTAGTCTTAGAGTCTGAGCTCTTGGTGTTCTGTTCAGGAATTTGTCACCTGTGCCAATGAGTTTGATTCTCTTTTTTTTTTTTTTTTAGTGATTTTTTTAATAATTTATTTTTTATTTCTTCAAGTTACATCTCAATCACAATCCCCTCCCTACTCCCCCCTCCATTCCCAACCTTCCACCGTCCTCTCCCTCAACCCCCCATCCTCTACCCTTTTTTTTTTTTACTTTAAGGTATTTCTTTTCCCCCCAACAGCTCTCCCTTTCAGTCCAACAAATGGTTGTTTCTCTTATAACTATAAATGCAATACAAAACAATGGAAATAAATAGGCCACAATTATGAGAGTAATATGGCTTAGCATATATTCCCAATGTCCAGTTCATATGTATTTGGCACCTGACTTTAACATTCTACTATCTAACCATCTCCATGAGTTTAAAGTTCTATATCTAACTCAGCTTTCATACTAACTTGCCTCACAATTTTAAAAACATCTTCTTAGATCCAGAACACCCTCTTGGTTCCTAAACAACTCAAAATTTAACTATGAAACTCTAGCTATCTATTCTTCAACCACTTCAGAGACCTGAGAAGGATAAATATATCTGATTATACAGGAAGTGCAGGGCCCGCAGCTTCCAAAACTAAGAAATGACATACCAGTGGCTACCTGGACAGTTCCCATTTTCTCTCCATACATTACAGCATCAATCTTCAGCTGTTTGGCCCCGTTTCTCTGACAGACATTGATTGTAGAGCAGGAATTATGAAGGACTTACCTACCCTGTCTTGGCAGAGCTAGGCTGTCGACTTTCCTGCTTCCAAGTTTTGTCCTTTTTGGACAACAGTCTGTCTGCAGTTGAAGCAAGGGGGTTTTCTTGCCAAGAGAAAGGCTTACCACCAATTCAACCATCTCCCACTGGAGACTCAATCCTCATCTTCTACTTGGAGTAGAATAGGGGGTGCTGTCAGGAGCTGACATGTCTCGATATCAACTCCTGACAGCACCCCCTATTCTCCTCCAAGTAGAAGATGAGCATCGAAGAATCTCCAGTGGGAGATGATTGAATTAGTCGCAAGCCTATCTCTTGGTAGGAAAAGCTCCTTGCCCCAACTGTAGACAGAATGCTGTCCAGAAAGGACAAAACCTGGAAGCAGGTAAGTCGACAGCCTAGCTCTGCCAAGACAGGGTAGGTAAGTCCTTCATAACCCCTGCTCTACAATCAATGTCTATCAGAGAAATGGGGCCAAATGACTGAAGATCGATGCTGTAATGTATGGAGAGAAAATGGGAACTGTCCAGGCAGCCACAGGTATGTCATTTCTTAGTTTGGGAAGCTGCAGGCCCTGTACTTCCTATAAAATCAGATATATTTATCCCTCTCAGGTCTCTGAGGTGGTTGAAGAACAGATAGCTAGAGTCTCATAATTTAATTTTGAGTTGTTTAGGAGTCAAGAGAGTGTTATAGATCTAAGAAGATACTTTTAAAATTGTGTTGCAAGGTAGTATGAATGTTGAGTCAGATATAGACCTTTAAACTCATGGAGATGTTTAGATAGTAGAATGTTAAAGTCAAGTACCAAATACATATGGACTGGTCATTGGGAATGTACGTTAAGCCATATAACCCTCATAACTGTGGCCTGATTACCTCTGTTGTACTGTATTGTATTTGTTATTATAAGAGAAAGAGCCATTTGTTGGACTGAAAGAGGAAACTGTAGGGGGAAATAAGATATACCTTAAACTTAAAAGAAAAAAAAAAGGAAGAGTATGGGGGGTTGAGGGTGGGAGGGTGGGACTGGAGGGGGTATAGGGAGGGGACTGCAATTGAGATGTAACTTGAAGAAATAAAAATAAAGGAAAAAAAGAATAGGAAAAAATAAATAAATTTGATTTACAATCAAAAAAAGAAAAGAAAAGAAAAGAAAACATCTTTGAATGCCATAGTCTGCAGATCTCTTGAGGTTTTTAAAGATGCCCTATCTATCTCTTATATTAGGTAAGCAAATGTTGCTTGTCTCTTACCAATTTGATTTCTGAGTAGCTTAGAAAATAACTGTGATAGACTGTCATAGTAACTAACAAAATGACACTCTTGCATTACTATTAGTTTCCATTTCTTAATTATCCTAAACAGTTTATGATGGTGGGTAACAAGAGGACAAAACTTTACATTTCATTTTTAAGCCTTACTAGGTACAATACCTTTAAGAAGCATTACCCTTAATTTTTTATCAATATACAAAGATCAATACCAATGTGGCCAAATATAATCTTAATTTTATATCAATATACAAAGATTGATACCTATGTAGCCCAATACAATCTTAATTTTGCATCAATATTCAAGGGTCAATACCATTGTGGCCAAATATAATCTTAATTTTGTATCAATATACAAAGATCAATTCCAATGTAGTCCAATACAATCTTAATTTTGCATTAATATACAATGATCAATACCAATTTAGCCAAATATAATATTAATTTTGTATCAATATACAAAGGTATAAGGGCATATTCAATAATCTGTCTTTTTTTCTTGATCTTTCCTATACTATGTCTATGTCCCATTTTTTTCTCAAGTCTGTTCACTCCTACATAAGAGAGAAAGAAGGATACAGAAAAGAAAAAGAGAGAAGTCCCTGGGTCTAACCTCCAAAACCCATATAACAAGACCATTTAACAGCTTGTAGTCTCTTCCCCTAAATAACAAAATTTTCTATTATCCATCAAATAACCAAGGGGGGGACGACACCCTCCTCACCTTCTGGGGATGGGACGTTGTTCTCTTAAAATGACTTCCTGCTGATTTGGGATGTAGTAAACCTGTTTGGGGACCAAATAAGACTGGAAAAATGGTTAAAAATGTTAATAGAATCATTTGATGTTCAGTCCTTTTGTGCTCAGCTATTTAGAAGTCCTAAGAAGTTTGTAGACAGAAGCTGATCTTCAGGACTTTACTGAAGTTCTTGCTGGAGCAGTCTGTGGAGCTGAACGATCTTAGCGATTTTGAGTTGTTGTGTTTGTAGACTTTTGAGGAAACAGCTATTGAGGAAGTCTGCAAGGCTGAATCATCTGGGCCATTCGTCTTCTTTGGTGTCTGATCTGTTTTCTGCTGAGGTTTCCGTTGTCCAGTTGTCCCTAGATTCCTTGAATGGATACTTTAAATCTCCTGAAAGATAAGAACAGAGCCCTGCCCTACTCCTAACTCTGGGACAATTACCTTTTTTGGGGGGGGTGGTGTCAGGTAATATTTTTCCTGGAGGAAATTTGTTTTTTTGACAATATATAAAGTATTACCTTTCAATCCGGATTAAAGAAGAAATTATTTTGATATTTTGGAGCTAAAGAAACCTTTAGTGTATATATTTTGAGATCTCAAAGGACAATTTGTTTGAATTTCAGCATGCCTTTTGTAAGTAGCTTTTAAACTTAAATCCTTCCAAATCCTATGTGCCTGTCTCTGCATTCTAAGTATTGGGAACAAAGACATGTAGTTCCCAACTGAAGGGATTAAAGATGTGTTCCACCACCCCTGGATCGAAGTTTTTCTCTATTTAGAGCTTGTTTTGTATCAGGCTGACCTTGAGCTCTGAGATCTGCCTGTTTCTGTCTCTAGTGTGTTTGGATTAAGGGTGTATTCTTCTCAAATGATGGGATTAAGGGTGTGCACCATCACCACCCTGTTCCTTGTAACTCTAGAATTTATAAGACAAATAACTCAATAGTGATCTTCCTGTCTCTGCTGGAGGTAAAGGCATGGCCTAACACCATGCCTTTCATGTATTTTACCTTAGCTCTAAGTTTTTTCAACTCTTGGAGGTTTGTAAAACCAGGTTGAACAGCTGTCACCTTTAATTTATTTACAGTGTTTTAAACCTGTTACCTGCTTTTTAATGCCAAACCATGGAAATATCCTATACCTCTTCCAAAAAAGAAAGAACTTTTAAACTGCTATCAAGTTTGTATAATCTATGTGGCCACCTGCAGTCTAACATTCTAATCTGAAATTAAGGCCATTTTCCTTTCATGCCAGTAAGGCAAGAATACCTTTGGTAAATTATAGTTTGAAAATTTTATATTATATTTTTATTATAGTTTTTAAGCTTATTAACTCTTTTCTTAAAAATGTATTATTTACTTCTAGAACATAGTTTCCTCCCTCCTCCCCTCCTGGCCCCTCCCTCCCTCCCTCCTTCCCTTCCTCCCTCCTTGTTCCTCTACTTGGTACTCTCTTTCTCCTCAGATGAGAGGGGCCCTCATATATCATACTCCCTCAGATCTTGCGTCATGTGAGGGCCAAGAGCTTCCACTTGTACTGGAGCTTGATAAGGCACACCATCTAGGGTGTGGTGTTCCACTAACCTGCAGCAGATTCCATGACTCACTGGTGGATAGAATTTTTCCTAGGATAGATATGCTAGGTTCCTATCTATTTGGGTGTGTGGGCTGTAGGATAGTTATCCTGTGATGTATGGTTAATATCCATTTGTAAGGGAATACATACCATGTTTATCTTTCTGGGACTACGTCAGCTCATTTAGGATGAGCTTTTCTAGCTCCAACCATTTGGTTTCGAATTGCATGATTTCCTCATTTCTGATAGCTGTGTAGTATTCCATTGTGTAAACGTACCATAGTTTTTTATCCATTCTTCAGTTGAAGGACATCTGGGTTGTTTCCAGTTTCTGGCTATTACAAATAAAGCTGCTATGAACATTGTTGTGGCAATGTCTTTGTGGTTTCGTTTTGAATCTTTTGGATATATGCCCAAGAGGGGTATGGCTGGGTCTTGAGGTAGATTTATTCCTAATTTTCTAAGATATCTCCAGACTGATTTCCAAAGTGGTTGCACAAGTTTGCAGTTCCACCAGCAATGGGGGAATGTCAGAAGCCAAGACCCTCGCCTCTCACCCTCACCCCCTACATTTCCCCACCTGCACAATGTCCCCTGCAGCTTCACACTGCCTGGCAACCGCAAAGTTCCAGGTTGGCAGTTACAGATTGATTCAAAGCAGTGTACCGTGTCTTCTGAGAAAAATGGGTAGATCATACAATGTCCAGGGCACAGGCCAAGAAGATTCTGTATTTTCCCACCACCTGGCCCCTCTCACCTCCTCCCCTTGTAAAGCATATTATAAAAAGGCGCTTTGCGCTCAAATATACGGCTCTTGACAAGCAATTGCTTCCTTGAGTCCTTTCCCTCTCTCGCCCATTCTTTTTTCAGGTTGCGGTCCTCCTCGCCCCCACGAATTACTAGGACCCACAGGTCGGGTCACGTGGCACCCAACGTGAGGCTCGAGGCACGGACCCCTCCAGACGAACTCTCGACGAAGCGTGTACACGACATTAAGATTGAGTGAGACAGCGATCGTCACCCGCGACCTGTCGTCCTTGAGTGAGTCTATTTTCATTTCCGTCCCATGAGAATGGGCCATTCTCTGTCAAAGGAGGTGTCCTTTGTAAAGGACCTCAAACATACACTCAGAGAGAGAGGAATAAGGGTTAAAAAGAAGGATCTTATATATTTCTTGGTGTTTATTGATAAAAGCTGTCTGTGGTTCATAATAGATGGTCCTACTATTCATCCAAAGAAATGACAAAAGGTAGGCCGTGAGTTAAATGAAAAAATCAAAAATGAAGACAATTCTTCTCTTCTTGTGACAATTTTCTCTTTCTGGGGTATTATTAGGGACATTATTGAAGATGCTGATAAGGATATAGGAAAGCGTCAACTTTTGTCTGTTGCAGAATATTGTCTGTCACAGTCCAGGCCAAATTCTACCTGCTCTTATCGTCTCCCCTCTCGGTCTCCATCTTAGGCCTCCGTTCCTTTCACTCTTATAGACATCCCCCCTGAACAGGACTCCCCTCCTTCTGATCCACCTCGCCTTTATCCAGATTTGCATTCTCTCGAGCCTCCTCCTTTTGATTCTCCAGCTGTCTCCGACCCGCGGACTCCCTCCTCCACTCACCTTTGCAACCCTGTCCTTCAAAAATCTGCTTCCCTCTGCCCTCCCTGCCTTCCTATTAAACAACATTCTTCTTCTCCTCTGCCACCCTCTCAGCCAACAGCTCTGGCCTCTCTCCCCAACCCAGAGCCTTTGGGACCCCGTGATGCTGCCTCCCTTGAGGATGAAGCCGCCCACTATCACAATCCTGACTGGCCTCCTCTCACAGCACCTTCTGCCTTTCCAACCTTCCCTATCACCTTGCCTAACTCTCTCTCAGATATGCGAGACTACCTTGCTTCTCAGGTTCGTGAACTGACAGACATCCTCCGCCTCCAAAAACAAGTTTCGTGTCTCTCGGTCCTTTGTTCTTCCTCTGCCCCTCCTCCCCCCGCACCTTAACCCCTAAAGCCACTTCCGCCCTTAAGCTCGTGGAAAAAGCCATTCAACAACAGACTGTTACCTATTATTCTCCAACCTCCTCCTTATGGCTATTGGTCCTTCCTACTGTGTTTGTCCCCACAGGACTGTTGTGGCAGACTAAACCTTTATATTGGCTTCATTTGCCCGCCACCCCTCCTAAAATACTACCTGTCTACCCCTCCTTAGTGACACAAATTATAAGGACGGGAAGAGAAAATTCCCTGAGACTCTTTGGTAAAGACCCTGACCTTATCATCGTCCCCTATGATGCCGCCCAAATCCGATGGTTACTTCAGACTTCAGACGAATGGGCCATTAGCTGTATTTCATTTCAGGGAAAGATAGACAACCACTATCCCTCCGATAAGCTCATACAGTTTCTTGAACATCAAGCGGTGGACTTCCCTAAAGCAACAAAGAACTCCCCCATTCCTCAAGCGCCACTGATCTTTACAGATGGGTCCTCCTCTGGGGTCGCAGCCTTTAGCATAGGTGGACAGGTCTCTAGATTTCAGACCAAATTTTCCTCAGCACAGTTGGTGGAATTGGTTGCTGTTATTCAGGTATTTAAGACTTTCCCAGATTGTGCTTTTAATCTTTTCACTGATAGTGCATATGTGGCTCAATCAGTGCCTTTGTTACAGACTGTTCCCTTTATATGGCCATCTACCAATGCCTCCCCCCTCTTTGCTGAGCTTCAAAAGATTATTCTAGCTAGATCCCACCCATTCTTTGTGGGTCACATATGTGCCCACTCTGGTCTTCCTGGACCTCTGAGCGAGGAAAATGACCTCGTTGACAGGGCTACTCGAGGGTCTCCATCCAGCCTGGTGACCTTGGCCCTACCCTTTGACCCTATACAACAAGCACAAATGGCCCACCAATTACATCATCTCAACGCCCAGACCCTCCGACAGATGTTCTCTATTACCCGGGAACAGGCACGCCAGATAGTGCATCAGTGTCAAGGATGTCTCACCCTCCTACCCGAGTTACATGTTGGGGTAAATCCTCGTGGCCTCACTCCAGGAGAAATATGGCAAATGGATGTTACTCACTTTGCCCCTTTTGGCAAGCTTAAATATATACATGTTTCTATTGATACTTTTAGTGGCTTTCTCTGCGCTTCACTTCAAACTGGTGAAGCTACCAAAAATGTTATTAATCATATGATTTCTTGCCTTGCCTTTATGCCCATACCTAAAATGCTCAAGACTGACAATGGCCCTGGGTATACCAGCGCCTCCTTCAAGCAGTTTTGTGCCCAGCTTAATATTAAACATGTCACTGGTATCCCATATAACCCCCAAGGACAGGGCATTGTAGAAAGGGCACATCAGACCTTAAAAAATATGCTCTTGAAATTACAACATTCAGGGGGCATCTTATACCCCCAAAAGGGAAATCATAAAACTTTACTAAGTCATGCACTGTTCATTCTCAATTTTTTAACCCTTGATGAAAGAGTAAAGTCTGCAGCAGACAGATTCTGGCACCCCACTACAGCATACTCCTATGCCAAAGCCATGTGGAAAGATCCATTAACACACAAGTGAAATGGTCCTGACCCAGTCCTCATCTGGGGGAAAGGACATGCATGCATATATGATTCCAAGGAACAAAATGCCAGATGGCTGCCAGAAAGACTGGTAAAAGTAGCTAACTCCACCCCAGGGGCACCCCCTGAGAATGGTCCTTAACTGTGCTTCCTTTCAGAAAAATACATCCAGTCACCTTGCTCCTCCTGTTCACGCTCCGGATTTACCTGCCTGTGAGTACCACCCTCCAACGCTCCCCATACCAGATTTATAATTTTACTTGGGTCATAATCAACCAAGCGGGAGACATTGTTAATTCCAGCTCCTCGCTTGGAGTCCGGCCTTCATGGCACCCTCTAGAGGTAGACCTTTGTGCCCTTGCCTTGGCAGCTTCTCCTTATTGGGGTACTCCCACTTATTATTGGCCCCAATCCTCAGCCCGCGAGGATTATGATTACTCCACTGACCCCGGATGCAGTAATACTGTCCACAGAACAGCCCTTGCACTTAATACAGGGGGGATATATGTGTGTCCTGGACCCACCCATAGAGACCGGTCCTTAAATTATCAGTGTGGATTTGATGCTGACTATTTTTGTGCATCCTGGGGATGCAAGACCACTGGAGACACCTATTGGAAACCTTCCTCATCTTGGGACTTTATTACTGTGAGACGTAAGTTTCCAGTTAAGTGGGTTTATGGTCCCAACGAACAACCCCTTAATTTTGACTGCGGCCCCTCTAGCAAGCTTAAAGGATGGTGTAATCCCCTGGTTATTAACTTTACCCAAAAGGCTAAGAACCAGGACTGGACCCAGCGTGGTCTCCAATGGGGACTTCGCCTTTATAAAATGGGCTCAGACCCAAGACTCACCTTTATAATAAAGCTTCTTAAGACCATCCCCAATAAAAACATTGCCGCTTAGGTCCCAATCCTGTTTTACAACAACCTTCAAAGCCTCTCAATCCAGCCCCCAAAGCCTCCAAACCCACGGTCACCACCCCTGGTGCCTTGCCCTCATCCTCTCCCTTGATACCTTTGACCACCATGTTTCAGCCCACTGTTCCTAAGGGCCCTCTTAGTTCTGCTGACCTCATTGTTTCCTTGGTAAATGCTTCTCTTGAAGCTATCCACAACACCAGCAATCCTAATTATCAAGAATGCTGGATTTGCTTTTCACCTACTCCTCCCTTCTACGAGGGAATAGCTATCCTCTCCCCTCCCACCTTTACCAATGATAGTAACAAACTCCTTGGGAGTTCTTCACCTGAAGGAGATCTTACCCTTAGCTCCATTTCAGGAATAGGCCTCTGCCTCCTAGGACCCTCCATGCTCCCCCCTAGGGACTTGATTCCGGTGTGCAATCAGACACTGATCCTTAATGACACTTTTCAATTCACCCTGGCACCCAACGGTACATATTTCGCCTGTGCTTCTGGCTTGACTCCTCATATACACATTCCCACCTTTTTATCTTCCAGAGATTACTGTGTAGTTGTTACCATTCTCCCACATTTTCTCATTCATGACCCAGAATCCTTCCTCACCTTTATAGATCGAGGACCCTCTCTGAGAACCAAGAGAGAACCCCTGACTGCCCTCACCTTGTCTGTTGTACTAGGAATCAGTTTTATTGGAGCAGGCACAGGTATCGCTTCCTTGGTGACTTCCAATAATCACTATGCTCATCTCCAATCCCTCATTGACAAAGACTTAAATAATTTGAGGAAAGGAATATAAGACCTTAAGGATTCTGTAGCTTCTCTTTCTGAGGTAGTGTTACAGAACAGGAGAGGACTTGACCTTCTCTTCCTTAAGGAAGGGGGTCTCTACGTGGCTCTCAGAGAAGAATGTTGCTTTTACTCTGATAAGACAGGCCTTGTTCAAAATAGTCTGGACAAGGTCAAAAAGAGTTTAGAAGAAAGAAAAAGAGCCAGAGAACAAGAGTCATGGTATCAAAATTGGTTCTCTACCTCTCCTTGGCTCACCACCCTGTTGCCTAGTTTACTAGGACCCCTTGTTGGCATTTTCTTGCTTCTCTCGTTTGGCCCTTGGGCTTTTAACTGTCTCACAAGTTTTGTTAAGAACCAGGTTGATTCTGCCATCAAGAAGCCGGTTGAAATTCATTACCATCAACTACAGACTAAAGAAGATCCTAAAGTGATTCTGCCAGAGACTGGCACAGCTGCCAGCCCCCCTGCCTCCCCCTACAGCCAACCCTTAGACTTCCACACCCTCAAAAAGGATTCATGGTATTTCTGGCTCTGCCCTCGCTTTTTCTCGCTAGGGAGCCTGGCCTCTTGATCACCCTAACAAAAATTGGCCTTTTCCCTAAACTAAAACCTGCCTTTGATATGGCCCTCTATATCGGGAAGTCTTCCTTTATGACAATATTACACCCCAAGCTGACAAACGGCTGATAACCTGGGCATTCACAAAGGGATTAGGACGGCTGTGAGTTAGCCCGATGATGGGATTATTGTAGGTCCACTTCCCAGGGGCCCACCCAATGCAGCTGAAAAGGAGTGCGTGGTGCTGGGAGTTGGTGCAGCCTACATAGCCTAAGACAGGGCCCTCACCCTCCTTCCACCCACCTCGGGGTTCCTTAACGTTGCCTATCATCATCAGCCTAAAGCCTTTGACCATCAGCGTGACTCGCCTCACACCAATGTCTTGGGGTTGTGAACTTGTCTGAGACCTCCCATGATTAGACCTTCAAAATTCTAAATTCACGTAGTTGGGATTGATCACAAGACGCACTCTCCATCTAAACAGAGAAGGGGGAGATGTCAGAAGCCAAGACCCTCCCCTCTCACCCTCACCCCCTACCTTTCCCCACCTGCACAATGTCCCCTGCAGCTTCATACTGCCTGGCAACCGCAAAGTTCCAGGTTGGCAGTTACAGATTGATTCAAAGCAGTGTACCGTGTCTTCTGAGAAAAATGGGTTGGCAGTTACAGATTGATTCAAAGCAGTGTACCATGTCTTCTGAGAAAAACGGGTAGATCATATAATGTCCAGGGCACAGGCCAAGAAGATTCTGTATTTTCCCACCACCTGGCCCCTCTCACCTCCTCCCCTTGTAAAGCATATTATAAAAAGGCGCTTTGCGCTCAAATATACGGCTCTTGACAAGCAATTGCTTCCTTGAGTCCTTTCCCTCTCTCGCCCATTCTTTTTTCAGGTTGCGGTCCTCCTCGCCCCCACGAATTACTAGGACCTGCGTGTCGGGTCAGGGGAGTGTTCCCCTTTCTCCACATCCAGCATGTGCTATCATTTGAGTTTTTGATCTTAGCCATTCTGACA
>CAJQZJ010034361.1:1251681-1301260 GCA_907164525.1 Lophiomys imhausi
GGGTTGAAGTTTTCCTTCCAACATCTTCTGTAGAGCTGGATTTGTGTTTAGATATTGTTTGAATTTAGCTTTGTCATGGAATATCTTGTTTTCTCCATCTATGTTCATTGACAGTTTTGCAGGGAATAGTAGTCTGACCTGGCATTTGTGGGGTTTTAGGGTCTGCAAGACATCTGTCCAGGCCCTTCTGGCTTTTAGAGTCTCTGAAGAAAGTCAAGTGTGATTCTGATAGGTTTGCCATTATATGTTACTTGACCCTTTTCCCTAGCAACTTTTAAAATTCTTTCTTTGTTCTGTACATTTAGTGTTTTGATTATTATGTGGCGGGAAGATTTTCTTTTCTGGTCTAATCTATTTGGGGTTCTGTAAGCTTCTTGTACAGTTATAGGCATCTCTTTTTTTTTATATTTGGGAAATTCTCTTCAATGATTTTGTTGGAGATATTTTCTGGTCCATGGAGCTGGGACTCTTCTCTTTCTTCTATTCCTATTATTCTGAGATTTTGTCTTTTCATTGTGTCCTTGATTTCCTGAAGGTTTTGTGTTTTGACAGATGTATCAATTTCTTCAATTTTATCCTCTGAGCCTGAAATTCTTTCTTCCATCTCTTGTATTCTGTTGGTGATGTTAGTGTTTGTAGTTCTGATTCTTTTTTTAAGGTTTTCCAGTTCTATGGATGTCTCGGATTGGATTTTCTTCATTGCTTCAACTTCCCTTTTCAGGTCTTCCATTCCTTTAAGTGCTTCATTCATTTCCATAACCTCCTTTGCAGTACTTTGTTGTTGCTCTCTGAGGTATTTGATTTCCTCCCTTAAGCCTTCTATTATTAATATAAGCATAGGATTAAGGTCATTTTCCTTTGTTTCAATTGTGTTCCGCTGTCCAGAGTTGTCTGTAGCATTATTGCTAGGATCTGGAGACACCCTATTGTTTTGGTTTTTTTTTTACCATGTTCTTGCTCTGACCTTTTGTCATCTGATTGACCCAGGTGTTGTCTATTTGTGTCTTTTGTCAGCTGACCTTGGTGCTCAGGAAAACTCCCTGCCCTGGGGGTTGGCTGATCCTGAATTCCTGGTGTTTACCTCCAGATGGCGGGCAGGTTCCTGTAATAGACTGACTGGCTTCTCGGAGAGGAGGGTGGCTGCTGCTCTCCTCAACTGCTTGTGACACAATTGGACCAATATAGAGGGGATTGGAGTGGGGAGAGGGCCAGCCTCTGAGGACTTGGGAGCTGGCAGGTCTCCTCAGAAACACAGGTAGTTTCTGTGGTTGGGTCTGTGTTCTCCTCTTACTAACCCAGTCATTCTGGCTCTCCAGCTAGGCTGACCATGCAGGCAGGGAGCTCCACCCACAACGGGTGCCTCAGTGTACCTGTTGCTGACTGCTCAGATGCTTGGGTGCTAGTATGAGTGACCCACCCGCCCCACTATTTGTGGAGAACACACAGTTACAGGCTCTGTTTGCAGCCAGTCTTGGCTCCTAATTGCTTTTCTGTTGACTGGGTTAGGTCTCTGCTTTTCCGCTACAGTGCACACTGTGCTGCCATGTTGGAAACTCCAGGAAAAAAATCTCACTTACCTTTGCTCTTGTGGTGTGGCTGTTTTTCCCTCTTGGGTGTACAGGTCCACGTGCAGGCTGGATATCAGGCAGACAGGTGGGGCTGCTGGTCTGTGGCTGGAGCCGTGGGCTGGATCCGCTCTTGGGCTAGATCTCCTCTAGCCGGAGCTCCTCTCCAGACCAGTGACGGAGCTGGCTGATCTCAGGGTGGTGTTCCCGGGAACTCCATGGGCTGTTTTACCTGGTGATCGGTCTCAATGTTCACCGTGGGAATTCAGACACCGTCTGTGTTTCACTGTCGGCTAGGGGACCTCACATTCACTCCACAGTGACTAATCTCATTCACCTACCACTCAGATGCACTGCTGTATGGTTGGCGCCATCTTGGATCTCCGAGTTTGATTCTTTTTCCCACTTTCTCTTCTTCAATTATATTTAGTGTGTTCAGCTTTATTATATAGGAAACTTATAATTTTCTGTTATATTATTAAAAAGAATGTGTTTGTTATCTCATTAACTGTGAAGAATGTAGAAAATTATCTTCCATAATTTCTCAACAAATACTGTCCGAATTTCATTTAGTAATAATTTATAGAAAATTAGAGAATATAGTATGTTTTTATATTTATTTGGTATAGCTCTTTAATGAAAGAGCATGTGGTAGAGCACATAAATAGTTCTATATTTTTAAAACTAAATAGATTTTTTTTATTATTACTGTGATGGTCAATCTTCACAATTTGACAGAATTTAGAATCACCCTGGAAACAAATCTTTGAGCATGGCTAAGTTAATTGGGGTTGAATGATCCACCCTACGTGGGAATGGCACCACTACACAGGCTGGAATCCCAGGCCAAACAAAAAGGACAGGAGCTGGATAGGAGTATTCAAAACTCCCTTCTTCCTGACTCTGTGAACAATGTGACTAGGCTGCCTCAATGTGACAACTGGTCAACCACGAGCTTCCATGACTTCCTTGCCTATTCTCCAACTTGCAGCCAAAATAAACCAAACCCTTCCTTTCTTATATTGCTTTTGATAGGTATCCTATCATAGCAACAAGAAAAGTAACTAAGATATCATGAGTGTTCTATATCTTTTAAAGCCTTTTCTTGGTTTTAAAGACAGCCTGTTCTAGAAAGATAACATAATAAGTAAAGGAAGGTCTTAGTTATCATCTTCCTAATGAAGTCTGTGTTCATGTTCAAATACAAGTGGTATGTGTAGCAATTTTCTCTTTGAAATTTGTTGCCAATGAAACATAGGAGAGGAAAATGCTGTCATATTGAACTTCTCCAGTCCCCAGGCCTTCATGTATTACATTCTTTGCTTCATTAAAAAAAATCAAATTACAACTTTAAATAGGGAAAGAAGTGAAGAAGCTTTTTCCTAATACTTTAGTCATGAATATGCCTCTTATCTTAAGGTCTGCCAGCTGAAAGTAGTTCAAAATTGCTATAATGAAATAGTTAACATTTTCTTCTCTCCAAATTTCTTACTCATTTAAAATTTAAGAGAAAAAAAAACTACCTCTCTATAATGCATCACAGGCATTTATGTAATGTGGCCTTTAAGAATGTGTACTTGTAGTCCCTCTTGAGTCTACTAATAAGCTTGTCAAGAACATAAACTAGATTCACAATTTCAAAGAAGATAAACAGCAACTAACACAGATCCCCTGCTCTGCCACCTTGTCTGGCCTCTACTGCTGTGTCTCAGGGGTAGTGAAGAGACTGATCATGTGGACCATATTCAGAAATCAACATGAGGGTAAGAGGTGCTCTCCCCATGATAGAGGTTGCTCAGGTATGGGGTGAGGGAACAGTTTCAATAGAGAAGCTGGGTCACAGATGACAGGTGGTTTGAAAAAGATCTCACAGGGTTGTTTCTTTCCCTCTGAATTCCATGAAAGAAATCTGCAGTGATAACTCCGTGAAGGTGTTAGATCAAGACAATGTTGAAATTCATTGCTGTGGCTTGCAGAAATAACTCATGTTTTAAAGTCCAAGTAAACAATGCCCCCAATAGTAACAATAACAGCACTAGAACTATTTCAATAGCAATATGGAGATGCCACAGAATCTTGCAAAAGATTCTTCAAACTTTCAAAATTTTTTCATTTGTTTGGGGTAGATAGATAAGAGTCAGAGATTCAAAGATTAATAACATTTAAACTTAGATGGAGAAATGTACTTAACTATTGGTCTTATAAGAGAATTATCAGATATTAAAAAAAAACAAACCTTAACCTCTCTCTTCTTGTTACCTGAGGCAGTTGGGAGAGCTGGCCCCACCTCTCACTGGCTACAGCATTCAGGAAAGTGGGCCTTGTACCTCATCTTGGCTATACAGTAGAGCAGGCCCTGATGGAGAAGGCACAGGTGAGCAGCTCTGAGGGTGGGAGGGTGGGAGAGCTGACTCTGCCCCTTGCCAGCTGCAGCATTGGATGAGGTATCTGGGGCAGTGATGGAGAGCTTGCCTTGGTGGTGTAGGTGTGGGAGATCTGGTGGCTGACTAATTCGGCTACCAGTCAGGCCCAGAACCAGGGCTTTGTGTTGGCCCACCCCAAAATCTGCCTCATCTATGAACTGCTGGAGTGTGTGAAATGGCTGGTCCTGCAGATCCAAAGCTGCTGGATCTCCATGACACAAGGCAACAATAGGATGTCTAAGAGGAGTCCCAATAAGGATCCAATATTGATAGTGTAGCAGAACCCAGAGGCCTTGAAGCAGACCAATGATTCATTGTAATGAATATTTGCAAGTAAAAGTGTTTGGACAAAAGTGTATTCTGTGGGACAGACTACAGCTTCCATGGTGAGATGCTTTCTCTGTTTTATTTTGTTTTTTGTTTTTTTTTTAATTTTTGTTTTTGTTTTTTATTCTCTTTTGTGGGGGGGATTGCAAGGGCAGAGGGCAGATACAAAGGGATGGAGAGAGAACTGGGATTGAGGTGGATGATATGAAACTCATAAGTAATCAACAGAAAGTTTAAAAATTTTTTAAATTAAAAAAAAAACCTTACAGTTGTAAAGTTACATGTGATAGTTTTAATTATCAGCTTGAAATAATCTAGAATCACCTGGAGGAAGAGCCTCTAAGAATGTCTGGGAGGAAAGATATACATGGCATGTATTCAGCTATAACTGGATTTTAGCCATATAGTACAGGATAACTATCCTACAACCAACAGACCGAAAGGATCAGGAACATAGACTTTGTTACCAGTTAGTGGTAGCAAAGTGGGGCACTTTGCCCTAGTGGAGCTGCCTTGTAGGCCCCCAGTGCAAGAGGAAGCTTTTAGCCCTCATATGACTGCTGAACTGAGGGGGGCTGATATGTGGGGCACCCCACACTAGAGGAGTAGGATAGGTGGGAGAGGGGTTAGAGGGTGGGAGGGTGGGACCAGGAAGGCTGGAGAGAGGGGGCAGTGATGGAGATGTAACTTGAATTAATAAATAAACATATATATATATATATATATATTTTTTTTTTAAAGAATGT
The DNA here is from genome assembly GCA_907164525.1 of Lophiomys imhausi. Classification (NCBI taxonomy): domain Eukaryota; kingdom Metazoa; phylum Chordata; class Mammalia; order Rodentia; family Muridae; genus Lophiomys; species Lophiomys imhausi. The sequence continues at coordinate 1,256,743 of CAJQZJ010034361.1, forward strand.
CTGGGTGGGATTCTTCTAGTTGTGTTAATTAATGTGGGAAGACCTCTCTGTATCAGTGGCACCATTCCCTGTGCTTAGGGTCCTGGGCTGCATAAAATAAAGGAAGTGAATGAGAACTATCTAGTATGTCTTAATTCCCTGGTTTTTGTTCTTAACTATGATGTAATGGGACCAGTTCTCTAAAGGTTCTGCCCCCGTGACTTCCCCGCAATGGTGGACTATAAACTAAACTTGTTCTCCCTTAGGTTGCCTTCGTCAGGGTGTTTTATTACAGCAACAGGAAATTAAACAAAGGCATCACCGTAAAAGCGTTAAGATTATCCTACAGAATATAGGAAAATAAGGAAAACGTACAAAGTGAAAACTTAACAAGGAGGAAGATATATAAATGAGCTTCTATATTACATTTTTTTATAATAAGTACAAATGGGTTGAATTCACTGATCAAATGTCGAGACCCTCAGATTGATGACAAGGTGTGTTTCAGCACTATGTAATTCAGAAGTATACATTAAGCACAAAGGTGTAAAGAACGGTTGACAATTAAACAATAAAAAATGTAAGAGAAAAATATAAAACAACGGAAATCAGAATCGTTAGTCCTATCGACTAAAAGGATTGTACCTTACAGGGCAGTTCTACATGGTCTGAAGGGAATGAGAAAGAAGAAACTGTAGCAGATACATGAACTTCTGTTTTTACTGAGGTGAAATTCAAAGGAATGTGTGTGTGTGTGTGTGTGTGTGTGTGTGTGTGTGTGTGTTGTGCACATGCGTTCATGTGTGTGAGTGTGCATCAGAATTTAAAGAGTCTGTCATTTACTGACAGAAAGCCATCAGTACATTTGACATATTCACCATCAGAGTTAACTTACCATTTGGCTTCCCTGCTATCAATTTGGAAGAGAAAAAGGAAATTCTCTTCAAGATTTTCTGTCTCACTACTGAAAATATCCATTTAACCCTTCATTTCAAGAACAAATAACAGGGCTGGTAGTACAAAATTTCTAACACTGATAATGAAAATGTGATATGCCAAACTGTAGTAAATAGTTAAGATAATACTTGGAAGGAAACTACAGAACTGAATTGATTTGCCAAAAAAATGTAGCAAAAATGTAGCATTGGTATGTCCTTTCATAGTTTTGGAAGCTGCAGGCCCTGCACTTCCTATATAAGCAGATATATTTATCCCTCTCAGGTCTCTGAGGTGGTTGAAGAATAGACAGTAGAGTCTCATAGTTAAATTTTGAGTTGTTTAAGAATCAAGAGGGTGTTATAGATCTAAGAAGATGCTCTTAAAAGTGTGTTGCAAGTTAGTATGAATATTGAGTCAGATATAGACCTTTAAACTCATGGAGATGGTTAGATAGTAGAATGTTAAAGTCAGGGGCCAAATATGTATAAACTGGACATTGGGAAGGTATACTGGGCCATTTAACTCTCATAAATGTGGCATATTTATATCTGTTGTTTTGTATAATACTTACTGTTATAAGAGAAGGAACCATCTGTTGGACTGAAAGGGGAAACTTCTGGGGGGAAGAGGGTGGAAGGGCGGGATAGGAAGGGGGAATAAGGAGGGGTTTGTTACTGAGATGTAACTTGAAGAAAAAAAATAAAGTATTTAAAAAAATAAATAAAATACTCCTTGAGTCACAAGATTATTTGCTATGTAGTGGACCTATTTAAATACTGTCTCTTACATAAAGCTATGCATGTACCATGTTTTAATAGATGCTGTGGATCTCAACCCTTATTTTGTAGACTTTACTCAACAATGTATATTTCTTTGTATTTACACATGAATTTTAGAATGACCTTGTCGAGATTAGGAAGAAAGTGTGGTATTAGAATAGTATTAAATTTAAACATTAATGTTGATACTGCCAAGTCTTTTATGATGGATAATCTTTCTACTCAAAAAATAGCATATCATGCTTTTGGTATTTTTAAGTCATTATTGAAAATATTCTACATATAGATATTGCAAAATTTCAGGTACTTTAGCTTATATTAATTTTTTTTGGGGTTTTTTTTTTTTTCGAGACAGGGTTTCTCTGTGTAACAGCCCTGGCTGTCCTGGACTTGCTTTGTAGACCAGGCTGGCCTTGAACTCACAGAGATCCGCCTGCCTCTGCCTCCCAAGTGCTGGGATTAAAGGCGTGCGCCACCACGCCCGGCTCGCTTATATTAATTTTAATGAGGCATTTAATACATTGTAACTTTCAACTAGTGTTTATTCATAGCATTCAGTTGTAATTCTGATTTAAAAAAAAAAACAGTCAAATCAGGTTTAAACAGTAAATTTACAGAGATCCACTTCAGGTCTACTGACTTCATAGAAACATCCCCTGAAATACTGTTCCAGATACAGTATAAAGATAACTCATGGAAGTGACAAGTTACTTAGTCATTGCCCAAATTAAATTTGCCCAAAGCATCACAAAATAGTATTAACTCGCACAATACTGAATGACACAAAATCATTTGAAGAATAGTGATACAGTTCAGTAATAATAGTCAAGATTTTTTTAAAAATTAAACAAGATGAAATATATTAATTTCTAAATATCCTATGTATCATATTATGGCAATCAGAAGTGTCCTTCTTTCCTTTATAAATTAACACTTATTCACTAAACAGATACTCACCAAATATCTGCTGTGTACCAGACACTGACCTAGATGCTAAAACCCCCCCCAAAAATAATCTGAATGAGCTATTAACAACAAACCATTAAAATTCTTAATATTGACAGTCTTTGAAATTAACTAAGGGCTTCTATAAGCCTTTTCAAAGTCAGAACACACATCCCAACTGAAGGAAATTTGACATCCTAAATGAAAAGAAAACTTTGTTTGATTTATTGTTTAGATCTGATCAGGGAACAGCCTGTATTAATTGCATATTAACTTGAGAAGATTGGTAAATAGTGATTTTTATCCAATGAATTATAAATGAAAGCTATTTATAATGGAATTATAGATGCTTGTAGTTCAGTTCCATCACATAGCATTAACCTATTTTATATTTAACTTACCTTGCTTGTTCTAACATTTGCTAATTTTCACTTAGGTGTGCATGTGTGTGTGTGTGTTGGCGTATATGTGTGAGTATTGGTATGTATATCTGTACAAAAAATAAGATGAGACAAAAAAAAAATTGTCATCACCAGTGTCTTCATCCTCCTTTGAGTAAACTTTACCATTGTACTGACTCTAACATAACAAAATAAGCTATCACTGTGTACTCATTGCCTGTGTACTCATTGTACCCTGGAAGAAACATTTTTAATTCTATTAAAATTACACATTGACAATGAAAAAAAAATGTAGCAGTGATTGGTCTAGGGAGACAGTTCAGAGGGTAAGAGCAGTTCTGACAGAAGCATGAGAAATGTTCAAATCCCTGGCATTCGCGGAAGAAGCTGACATGACCATGTGTGTCGAGAACCCCAGGCCTCTGCTGACTGCCAATAATGCTAGCTTTATGGAAAGACCTAGTCTCAAAGAAACAAAGTGGGTAGTGATCGAGTGGGAGGTCACAGTCTGCAATAACTGGAGACAAGGTAAACACCACGGTGTGAAGACTCCTGACTTCACAGAGCTTTGGGAGCAAAGAAAATCTAGAAAGGTTGACTCAAATTCTGTTTCACTTAAAAACGACAACAACAAAAAACCAAGCAAACAAAACAAACAAACAAAACACACCTCAAATTATTCTGTTTGTTCATTTTTGTTTTCTTTTAATTGTTTTTTTATTTTGTGAATTTCACATCATGCACCCTGTTCTCTCTCCTCTACCACCTTCCCTCAGACCCACCCTCCACCCTGAAACCTCTCCCAACATTAAAAAAAAAAAAAATCTCATTGTGAAAGCTGTAGTGTGTCTCAGTGGGTCCCACAAAATCCCATTTTGTCCACACTTTTTTTGCTTGCAAGTGTTCATTATAATGATTGGTCTGGTATGAGGCCTCTGGCTTCTGCTACTTTGTCAATACTGGAACCTCACTGGGACTCTTAGATATCCTGTTGTTGTCCTGTGTCACGGAGACCCTGTAGTTTTGGGTCTGTGGAACTGGCCTCTTCATGCACTCCAGCAGTTCATCCATGGGGTCGATGTTGGGGTGGGCCAACTCAAAGGACAGTTCTAGTTCTGGGCCTTCAACCCCCACATTCAAGGCCAGTTCTACTGTACTAACCAGCTAAGGTGCAGGGCCTGTTCTCCAGAGTACTGCAGCAGGTAAGGGGCTGGTCCAGCTCTCCTGCTCTTATGACTCCATCAGGGTCAGCTCTCCTGCCTGCTACCTGTGGCAAAGATATCAGAGAGTGGAGGGGGAATCTCACTCTCACCAACATCACCACAAAACAGACAAAAGGCAAGGCTGGCTCTCCCACACTCACTCCCTCAGGGCTGGTTTATGCACAACCCCAGCATCGAGAGCCAGCTGTACTGTGATGCCCAGGTGAGATGTAGGCAATGCTCTCCTAAGTGTTGCAGCGTGTGAGGGACATGGAAAGCTCTCCTGCTCTTGTGACTCCATTGGGCCTAGATCTTCTGTCTGCCACTGGTGGTGAGGGCAAAAGGGAGAGGAAGGGATCTCTCCCTTGACACCACCAAACAAAAGGTAGGGCTGGCTTTCCCACACTCATCCCCTTGGGGCTGGCTCATCCACAACTCCCACATCCAGGGCCAGGCAGGGTTCTTCTAGTCTCTGGCTTGCTTTCTGTCCTGGGAGCCCACTGGTGCTTGCCTGGTGCTGGACTGGTGGTTGTCTCAGGCTAGTTCCCTATCCAGGCCCCATGGCACTGAACTGGTATTGGTGTCTGGCTTGATTTTTTTTTTCCAGGAATATTAGGTTATGTTCATTCCGATGTTCATAGGTCAGAACACTGAATGTAGACATAGCCTGTCTCCTCTCTGCCACCTACTGATGCACATGTGACACAGCAGCCACATCTGCAATGCCTCTGGGGGCAGGCACACCTCAAATTCTTAATACAGGATCCAAACTTACTCTTGCAGGAAAGTCTTCAAACTCTCTTCAAAATATTATTATTCAAAATCTAGATGTATACTTTGTAATCTCAGGTGGTTTGTACATTGAGTTTTCACAAAATAGGAAGAATCAGAACCCATTTCTTCCTCTGTATCTATTATAACTAGATCATCTTCAATGTTGATATCGGTGTTGACTTTCTAGGGCTTTTAAGAAAAAAGACCGGCATGACCTAGAACTCAACAAAAAAGCAATTAGAACAAGGCATGGTTGTACATGCCTTTAATCCCAATGCTCTGGCAGCAGAGGCAGGGGAATCTCTAAGTTCGAGGCCAGCCTGATCTACAGAGCGAGTTCCAGGACAGTTAGAGCTATACTGTCTTGAAAAACCAAAACCAACCAAACAAAAACTTCTCAAGGTTGAAATCTTACCATCAGAATCCCCACCCTGTCCCTCATAGACCCAGCCTCAGCCTGGAGCTCCATCCTGGTACCCAAGATTATTTCTTGTCTGTAGCTCCAATTGCCTATGGCCCAAAAAGGTAAGCCACCTTTCTTCCTTTTTGTTTTTTGTTTTTAAACCAGAGAATTTGAAGGCATTTATACTCACACACCTTAAAGGACTTGAGACTGAGGAAATTAAGGAAACCTCGCCATCTGGTGGCACTCATGGTGTTTGACAATAAGGTGCCCCCCCCCCCCCCCGCCGCTTTTGGTCTGAAAATAAAGCTCTTGCCTTTCTGCTCCAAGACAGAGCTGACCTCTCCTCTGAGATCACTGCTACTTAAAATATGGTGCTTTGCCCACGTTCCCCAGTCTGATTAAGCCAGCGTGGCAGTTTCGTCTTTATTCTTCAAGTCAGATAGTTTGTTGGGCTGGAACTCAACAAGGAAAGGACAGCTGCTTCCCCTTCCCCAAACTGATTCCTTTTCAAACAGATAAGTATTCATGTCTTTAAAAAAAAGGGGGGGGGGGCTCACAATTGTCCAGAAAGTGATTCTAAAATAGTCTCTCCACTGTTGCATCCTGCATTGTAGGTTTTAGATTTTAGCAGAAGAAAGAGTATGCAGGCATGCTTGTTTAAACAAGTCATGGAGTTTAATGCTGCACATGAGTTAAATCTTTAAACATCTAGGCATGATTGTCTGGCTATGTTGCATTCTTACATATTCAATTTCTAAATCACAGCATTTGACATTTTGGTAAATATGTGTCCTGCAGGCTGCCTGCTAATTACTTGAGGAAATTAAAATGCACACACAAAAAGATCCCTGGATACCACTCCAAGATTCTGACCCTGTTGGTTTGTAGTTGAATCCAGGCTGGGCTTTTGAGCTCACACTGCTCAGTTCCAGCTGCTTTTCTTTGTCCCATCTGCCCTAAGGGTTCTACGGCCTGGCCATACCTTCCCCAGGTCAGTCACTTTCTTGGGATGCCTTCGAAGTGCCTAGATTATTGGGCCTTTGAGAGCTGTGATTGATCTCTTCAGGTCATTTAGTTAGTTAACTAAAAAGGCTCCAAAAAAACTGGCTTCTTGGTCCAGGTCCATCAAACGCTCATTCGTCACCGAAACAAAAATCCTGTCATTTTCTTTGAGCTCGAAGAGTCCCCCCTGATAGATGGAATAGAGTTCGTATTCTGCATCTCTGGACCAACAACTGTTTCTGGCGCTTTTCATCAGTATTATGGGTTCTGGATAGCTGGTGTATTTGTAGATGTACTGCACCATCTGTTTGTTTCTCCCTCTGTCCTTGGAGACTGTCTTGGATGCTTCTTCTGCCTCCTGAAATCGGAAGTACGTTTGGGAATAGATGTAATAAAGGCCCTGCTCCTGGATGACCAGCTCTCCGTTTCTCAAGTGCACATGGTTGAGAAACGAATGCCCTTTCCTCGATGACTCCCACAATTCTATCTTCTGGCCCAAGGTGTTTCCATCCCTGGAGACTACATGAAAAGGAAATAAGGAATTAACAGGAGGAAGTTTCCATCGAACTGAGGAGATCCCCCACCCACTCAGCATAGCCAGTATTTTCATTGCGCTTGCATGCAATGTTGATCCAAAATCCAACTTGTTATCCTTTTGATCTGACATGGACTGCAAAGGCTAGTTCCATACAAATTGGGAGGCTCCTGAATCATTCTGACTTGCTGTCAAAGACTTTTTAGTCTTTTAGACTTATGTGACCAACTATGCTATTCCTACACACTCCAGTGGTTCAAACTTGTCCCTGTGGTGGGAGTTGCTAGGGCCTTGTGGTGAAAATAAATGCTATGGATTTGATTGTGGTGGGGGCACATGCTGTGGATTCCAAGTTTAGAGAAGGGGGAGGAAGGAAGGAAGAGAAAGAGCGACAGAGAGACAGAGAGAGACACAGGGAGAGACAGAGAGAAGGAGAGGCAGAGAGACAGAGACAGAGAGAGACAGGGAGAGAGGGAGAGAGACAGGGAAAGAGAGGGAGAGAGAAAGAGAGAGAGAATTTATTTGAAGATGAAGAAGATGAGATGAAGGCTGAGTGTAGTGGTACCTGCCATCCCAGCCCTTGGGAGCCTGAGACAGAAGCATCTGGAGTCCAAAGCCAACCTGGACTCCATGAACCACTGTTTCAGTGAAGAGTTTGAAAAGTGGAGGAGTGCAAGAAGCAGCAACAGCAACCGCAATGGCAGCCCAATGGGGGTCTGGAACAATGTCCCCTCACACACACTGTTCCTAAGGCCAGCTATGGCAGAGAGGTCGCAAGCTCCTTGTGTGCTATTGCTTCTCAGAACAGTCGTCTAGTATTTGACGACAATTGAGCACTTACAGTCATAGAAATGTTTCAGATGAAAGTTAAAAGTAGATGACTTGGAACAATTCCAGAGCCTCACAAATGCTAGGTGTCATCCCCACTCCTACCCTGCCACCAGCCCTTGCCCCAGCCCTGTGATCCTACTTGGCATTAGGGCTGAATTGCTTCTCCGATTGACCCCAGTGATGTGAGCTGCCACTTTCTGAGGTCGTCCACTTAGGGATGGGGAGTGACTACTCAGCGGCTTTTCTGAAAGACACATGACAGAGAAACATCAGCACTTGTGAAGACACTTCTCAAACACATGGTGCTGCCCACACAGTTGTGTCTGACCTGGTGCCCTGAGCACAGGGGCCTTCCCAATCGGATCCTATGGTTTCATAACACAGCCCATATGGTGTGGCTGGAGAGGTGGCGCAGGAGTTAAGGATGATGGCTGCTCTTCGGGAGACCTGGGTTTGAGCCCACTCACATGGTGGCTCACAATTTTCTACAACTCCAATTCCAGGGCAAATATTAGGATCTGAGTTTGGGTTCTCAGCACCCACCTAAAAACCCAGGCACAGCCGTGTGTAATGAGAGCATCAGGGAAGAGTGAATGCAGACTCGAGGAGAACTGGGGTTGTCTGGCTGCCAGATTAGCTAAGGGCCTCTCACAGAGACACCATATCTAAAGGGAATAGGCAGAAACTTTTAGAGAAAGACACACTACAACTTCTTGTGGCCTCCCAAAGCATGCATACAGGCACATACATGTGCACATGAATGAAATAAATCCTATACAATAATTTTTAATTAGCTTCAAATCCCCATTCTGCTTACATTTGGTTAAGATAAATTTTATTCTATCAACAAACAAATATTGGCAAGGACAAGAAATTGTACCACACTATACAGAGCTGAATAAATTAACCATTGATTCCACTGCATCCCCAAGGAACTTACTATATTTTATGAGAGATACCATTTGGAAAATAAAATAATTATTTATGAGAAGTAGAGGTGAGAGGTGACATGTAAACAGAGGAGGGGCAGAGTCCTATTTATTGGAGAGCTGAGGTCAGGGCAGGGTTTGCTGAGGAGATGACGTTAAGACATTTTCAGTTGCTTATTCCTGTAAGCCAAAGTGCCCACCACATCTATTCCAGGCACCCTTCTAGGGACAAGGAGAAAGATCACAAATAATCAAGAAACAGAGCCATGCTGATAAATAGGATAAAGATGGTCAGGCTTTAGGTCTGTGTTGCTAGAAGAGAGATGTTTCCAGAGAACTCAGCAAGCTAAAGCCAAGGCCCAAGGCAGAAGACGGGCCTGGGAGAAGTGCAGGTCTAACTTGAAGAAAACAAAGGACACAAGACTTAAGTTGCCTTTACAAGATCTAACACTGGAAGGTGGAGAGAGATTTGCTGTGCTTCAGACTGACTTATGTCAAGGTCTGGTTTGATGGGCAGAGGGAGAGAGGCTGGAGGCTGCTCAGGAAGGTACAAGGTGGAATGCAATGTCCATCCTCTAGGTCGGGAGCTCAGAAAGCAAAAGCAGGCGATAAAATTTTATAGATAGGCTGTGTATTAGAAAGGAGAAGTAATTTCTGTTTATCTGGTACTAGTAACAAATCACTATTAAGATAGTTCTTGCTATTTTAGGAAGCCAAGTTTTCTTCTTGAAGCAAAAATCTCCCAAGCTTCCAAGAAACTTGAAATGAGCAAGGTGGAGAGGAGGAGATGATGAATGGAGAGTGGGTGGGAGGACGGATAGACTAGATAGATAGCCAAGAGGACAAGCTATACAACTAGAGAGTCACAGCAGAGCAGACCTTCTGGGGAAGGGGGGGCATGACTGAAGTACACACTCTGCCTTCTGCTTTTCTATCCCCCCAGTCCCACAGGTCTATAAATAGTGCAAAGACTTTCTGCTTTTCTTTCCTTTTGTCAGCATATATACAAAATAATGTGTTTCATTGTAACATTTTGTCTTTTGGCAATAGTCTTCTTTCTACTTCCTTCATGTTTTCCTTATTAGCATATATTAATTGTATAAATTAATGATTTTTGTTATGATATTTATTTTCTTTTTTTTTTTTTTTTGGTTTTTCGAGACAGGGTTTCTCTGTGTAACAGCTTTGGCTGTCCTGGACTCACTTTGTAGACCAGGCTGGCCTCGAACTCACAGTGATCCGCCTGCCTCTGCCTCCCAAGTGCTGGGATTAAAGGCGTGCGCCACCACGCCCGGCATGATATTTATTTTCAATAAATTAGTAAGCTTTAGAAAACATGTCACACTCTGGTAAAGTCAGTGCCATCCCAAGCCGGCATTCTCACACAGATGCTTCAAATGCACTCTCCATAAAAAGTATCCAGGCAAATGCAACAATGTCCTGAATTTACAACTGTTACCAGTTTACCAAATCTTATGACTTAATTATAAGGGAAAAGAAAGCCCCCTTGAACAATTTAGGCAGTTCTCAGATACTGATTAGCACCAAAACCAACAGGAACCAACTTCCAATTACCAAAGGCTTAGAATGAAAGGAAACAGATTTCATGCTACTTAAGTAGCTGTTTTAGAACTGTGACCTATCTGAATAACTTCTAGCTACCTGATCCTGGAAGATAATTTTTTTAAATAGTATATTTTTAAACAACAATATTCAAGAAAGTAAACTTCACAAAGATAAATTTGGGGTTTTGTTTGTTTGCTTTCTTCTATTCACTGCTGTATCCAAAATGATGCCTGGCTATTAGTGAGGGTCCAATGCCTGTCACATGAGTGAGCTCCCCATAGAATTCCCTAGAAGTTAAGACATTAGTTAAAAATATATAGTCTGACTACAATCATATTAATTCAACAATTTTTTTCTGGTATAAGGTTTATTAAGGTAAAGGGGAAGGGAGTTTAGAGCAGGAAACAGAGGCAGAGCCATCCAGCAGAACATAGAGAGAAAAAGAGAAAGAAAGGTGTGAGGGACAGAGGGAGAAGCCTGGAAAGAGAAATGTGAAAGAGAGAACAAAAAGAGCTAATTCAACAATTTAAAACAGATTTGAAACACACTATTTTAGCAAGGTCACAGGCTTAAAAGGAGAAGTTAGCAGTTTGGAACTCCGCTGCTGGCAACCCCATCTTTATTCAAGAAGTCTGCAGTAGCTTTTGAATTCATTCCAGAAACCACATTTCCCCCCACCCCAACATAATATTTTTATTATTTAGGAATTTTAAATAGTGCCCTCCATCACACTCATTTCCCAGTCCTCCCAGGTTCACTCCCCCCACTCTTGTGACCTCCCCCACTTCAAAACAAAAAAAAAAAAAGAAAAACTATACCCAGGCCAATTTGTGTTGCCTATCTATCTACACACTGGTGCATGGACACGCTACCACCTCACAAGTGCTATGAGTGCCCAGCTTCTCTCTGATTTTAAAGAACAACTTTACTAGGTAAGGTAGTCTTTTTTTAAGTACTACATAAGTGTGTGTGTGTGTGTGTGTGTGTGTGTGTGTGTGTGTGTGTGTGTAAGTTATGCCATTCTACAGCATACATGTGGAGGTCAGAGGACAACTTTATGAATTGATTCATCATGTATGTTCTGGGATTCAACTCAGGTTGTCAGCACCTTTACCAGATGAACCATCTTGTTGGCCCTAGATGTAGTAGTCTTGGTCAGTGGTCTGTAAGGAGATAGATTAATATAAATTAGATTTAGTAAATATCTAGGGGTTTCTGATACAGTCCCTTAATCTGGGGCATGAAGATCAACTTGCTGTGGGCAATTAGCTTATCAGCTTATGGACTAAAAACAAGGATGAAGTCAGATGAAACAAGGAAAGACTTTATGCACTAAAAACAAGGATTATACCCTGGCCTTGTTTTCAACTGCTAAGTGGGCAGAGCTCAGATTAAGCTGAAGCAGGTGGAACAAGGAGAGATCCTATTTAAGGACAAGTGAATGGAGCCAAGAGGGCCCATGCTAGAGAGCTCTGATGCTAGTGAGTCCTCATGCTACAAAGGATAACGAGTAGTTTGTATCCTCTGATGGAGAAAGTGCTGGTGGACTGCTGACCAGATCTTCCTGAGGCAGAAAGAAACTGGTGAGTAGAGAAAGCCTCAGCAAAACATCAGAAGGCCAAGGACTAAATCCTGTGGCTCAGCTTTTGCCTAGAGGTGACCTGTCCGAACAGTGGCCTGAACGGAACTGTGGCCAGCTTTAAAGATTGAGGCAGAACAGCAGAGTTGTTGATACAAAGGAAATAAATTGGCTTACAGACGACTGAGGTCTCCTAGAGAGAAGAAAGCCTGAAGCCTTATTTAAGGTGAGACCGCGATAGCTAATTTACCCTGATGGATCTACATCTGAGATATTCCAGAAGAAAGACTGCTAAGTGCATTAAAGGGTCTACCACAGAGACTGTGTTCCTGATGACTGAGGACCTGCCCCAGAGACAGTATCCTTCTAAAAGGTTATGAAAATATCAATAGGTTTAGTGGCTAGGTAATAGGGGTTGTAGTCATCCGTAGGGTTAGTAGTTAAGTGTTTATATTTGTTAAGTGAATATAGTTAGTAATAAGTGTTGAATAATTTTAAAAAGTTCAGTTTCAGTGGTTGCTTTATTTCAGAGCTTGAAAAGCATCAACCCTGACCTCCTGGCCTCCAGGGTTTCTGTTTAGAGGCCAGCTGTTTCTTGGATAGATTTGCCTTTGTGAATAATGTAGCACTTCTTTCTTTTTTTTAAAGATTTATTTATTTATTATGTCTACAGTGTTCTGTCTGCATGTATGCTGGCAGGCCAGAAGAGGATACAAGATCCTATTATACATGGTTGTGGGCCACCATGCAGTTGCTGGGAATTGAACTCAGGCCCTCTGGAAGAACAGTCAGTGCTCTTAACCTCTGAGCCATCTCTCCAGCCCTGGCATTTCTTTCTTACAGCTTTCAGAATTCTTAAAATGCAGAACGTTTCCCAAACATATGTGTGATGCTCTGGCAAATGCTATGGCAACTTCTGCATGCTTTGCTAGGTACAGAAGCCTCAGAAAAACAAAAACAAAAACCAACCAAACAAAAAAAACCCACTGTGTGTGTGTGTGTTCTACAACATGCATGTGGAGGCATTCCAGCATGGCTGCTGAAGTAGGTACATTAGCTGTGAATTCATAAAAGTAGCTGTGTGTTGGGAGGATGTTAAAGACTAAATGTGATGTGGTGCTGCAGTCAATAACAACCAGTCTCAGAATGCTCACCTATCAAGGATGATGTGTCCGTTCACCACTGACCTTAACTGTTACATGATTCATGACTTGCCTGCCCCTAACCCTTTAACTCTTTGTTTTTAAATATTAAATAGACAAATCCTATTTGCATTTGAGATCATTCCAAGGTTATAGAAAAGTCTAGATTTGAGAGCAAAGATTTTAACCTTTAATTTTCTCATTATACATATTTATTTTTCATGGTAAAATGGTTTTGTGTTCCATAAGGACATTTTCAAACAAATGCACACTATACATTGGGCTGACTCCCCCACCCCTGGCCTCCTTCTTTCTCCTCCCTACCTCCTCTCAGCTCCTTTGTTCCACAGATATTTTTACTTCTATTTTCATGTCATATATACATATATATTTTATGTATTCATATAAAATCAAGGATCTACACATAAGAGAAAGCATGTAATAGTTGTCTTTCTGAGACTGGCTTACTTCATTTAATATCTCTACTTGTATCCATTTTCCTGAAAATGATGTAACTTTATTCTATATAGTTAAAAAATTCCATTGTAGGTAGAGCACATTTTGTCTTCCATTTCTCTGTCATAGGACACGTAGGTTGCTGCCATATTTACCTATTTTAAATAGAGCTACAGTACGCATCAACATACAAGTGTCTCGGTGATATCGTCACCTAGGTCCTTCATGCACACTGGGTCATGTGGAAGATTAGTTTTCACCATTCTCAGGGCCGCCATATTGTTTCTGTATTGGCTGGACTATTGCACACTTCCACCAGTGGTGTATAAGGAAGGGTTCCCTTTTGTTCACATCGTCACCAGTGCTTGCTGTAACTACCATTTTGACCAGAGTGAGATGAAACACAGACACACACACACAGAAGTGAGTGTCAGTGTTTTCATTTATGTTTTCTCTGCTGGCTAGTGAGGTTGGATATTTCCTTCCTGGGTTACTGGGAATTGGGGTTCATCTTTTGAGAACTGTCTGTTCATTTTTTGACCAGGTTCTATGAGTTCTTGTTGTGTGCTCTGAGGCTTTTTGTGCATTCTAGATGTTAACACTCTGTCAAAAATATTCCCATTTTGTAGGCCTTCTATCCTTCCAATAAACTATCCCCTTTGCTATATAGAAGTGCTGTAATTTCCTGAAGTCCCATTTGTCAGTTGATGGCAGCTGTGTGATTGGAGTCCTTTACAAAGAGTACTCACCTATATTTGTATCTTCTTTTCTCTTATAGTTTCAGAGTTTCAAGTTTTACATTAAGACCTTCGATCCATTCTAAGTTGTTTATTCACTTTTCTATGTGTGATACGTGCAACATTTGTTGAAGAGACTGTTATCCCAAGTATTATTGTTGACATCTTTTTTAATGTCATCTTATTTGTAGTTCTGGGTTATGACTGCTTCATTTATTCTATTTCAAATATCTGCCTGTCCATGTTCCCACCAGTGCCATGATGTTTTTGTTGTATGGTTCTGCAGTATAACCTGAAGTCAGGTAGAGTAATACCATGAGCATCATTCTTTATGTTCAGAATTGCTTTGGCTATGTGGGAATCTTACATGCTTCAGTATGAATTTTAAGATAATCTTTTCTATCCTATGAAGAATCCAATTAAGACTTGGCAAATTTTCTCTTCACAGTTATTTCAATGTGGTGGAAGAGAAAACAGTACATGGATAAAATCATATATAAAAATACCATGAGACAGTCAAGGCGTAGGTGTGATAGAAATAACAAGATGAGGGGGAACTTACTTAGAAATGTGCCCAGGAGAGGCTTCTGTGAGCAAAAGAGCCATGGCAGAGTGACAGGGGCCAGGAGAGGAAGAGCCGGGTGGTAGGCTCGATAAGCCTGGCTAAGGATGCAGTGAGAATTGAGGTGAAGAAAAGACTGCTGACCATTCACAGGATGGTGAGCATGTGACTTCCAGTAGAAACCACAGATGAGATCATGGGTAGGTAGATAGTTTGTTGGGGGAAAGATTGATACAGTAAGGGGCTTTTGGGTGAAGAAAGGCATTATGGTCAGAGACGGAGAAGATAGGCAATTTTTGAAGAATTTTATCTATTTTACTTCTTGCCGAGTTCTAGATAATACTTAAAGATGCTTTATTTATAGGATATTGGAAAGCAAAATAGTTAAATAAATGAAGAAATTGAAGTGAAAAGAAAGTGCAGGGACTGGAGAGATGGTGCAGCAGTTAAGAACACTCACTGCTCTTCCAAAGGACCAGAGTTCAAATCCCAGCACCCACATGGCAGTTCATAGCTGTCTGTAATTGACTGGTGTGGTGGCACACGCCTTTAATCCCAGCACTTGGGAGGCAGAAGCAAGTGGATCTCTGTGAGTTCAAGGCCAGTCTGGATTACAGAGTGAGTTCCAGGGCAGCACAGAAAAACCCTGTCTTGAAAAACCAAAAAAAAAAAAAAAAAAAAGTTCATATGAGGAAAAATAAAACAAAGAGAGAATAAAGTTCTGACCATGAGTAGACCATGATGTTAATCCCAACCTTTCCTGTGCTCCGTGCAAAGAGAGAAAGAGAATCAATAAGCAGGTTAAGGCAGTAAGTGGACAGAGGTCCTAATTGGTATGTACATATGAGAGCAAGGTGAGACTGGAGAGTTATTCAGCTTGTGAAGTAGATAGTAGCAAATTTTAAAAAATCACTACCTTGAACTGTAGAAGAGTTTTCCTCAAAGGTTCTCAAAGTCACCTACAAATAATATTGAATAAAGATTGTTAATGCCTCTAAAATTTTAACAGAATACACTTTCTTTCTGACATGGAACAGGACATTTCTACAGCAATATCAATATAGAAGAATTTCTTTCATCCAAGCATAGGGGTCTGTGAGGATCTGAGATGGATCTTGAGGTACCGTGATCAAAGGGTGGTCTGAAGGTTCTGAAGAACACTTGGAGCAGCTAAGAAGGAAGGACACAGCTACTGCTTAGGTCACTCATGTCTCCAGGTCTCCAAGAAGCTGATGATAACCGTGTCCCTTCTCTCTGTGTTGAGCACGTGTGTGTGTGTGTGTGTGTGTGTGTGTGTGTGTGTGTGTGTGTGCATGTGTGAGGGGGTGGGAGGGAGAGGGAGAGGGAGAGAGAAGCTGGCCGCTGGAGTGATTATATAGCTCTGAACCATAGGATGCAAAAAAGGCACAAACCCCTCTCTCATGATGCCCAGAGATATGCTCACTCAATAAATGTCTGACTTGGCACCACCATGTCATTCTCCACTTTTGATAAGTTCATGCCCAAAGAAACAATACCAAAATCCTATACTTTGCTAAACATCTCATGACGCCCCCTTTTTGTGGAGAAAATCAGTGCAAAAGAGAGCACCGCATCTTCCCATTTGGGGAGCAGAGCATAGTTTGAGTCATTATTGCTTCTGAACCCCACTCACTCACCCCTTGTCACTCTTGGTATCTATGCCGTCACTGGCTCATCACTGCAAATGTCAGAAGCACAGGGCTGTGTGTCTACACCGTAGACACTTTCTGTCTGTCCTCTGCTACAACTCCACACCCCAGTTGCGAGAGAACATTCACTGGTCCCATAGGCTCTGGAGATGGGACAAGGGGTAAGAGTGGATTTGAAGACTCATCTGTCTTTGATCTGCTTCTCTTTCTTTCTCATATTCTAGGATAGGAAGGAAAGAAGGAAGGAGAGAGAGAGGAAGAAGGGACAGGGAGGGATGGATAGAGGGAAGAAGAAAGCAAGTGACCCTGAAAGAATGACTACAAGCAGGTCAGGTGACCATGTGTCAAGACTTCCCTAGGCAGCTCTTTAAGAAGGCTTAAGCTGCTTGGCTCAGCTGACCTGTGACGTCTTTGTCTGTTTGAAAGTGTGTGTTTAGAACATACCAATGATTCCTTCCTTGGGAGATGCTCTCAGAATTCAATGGGACACGACTCCAAATGCATATGTGTATACAGTAAATAGAAGGCTTATTGTGCCTGAGCGGAATATGGAATTCTTCTCACTTACACACCCACATCCACCTGCTCTGAGTCCTCTACCTCCCAGTTTCTCTCCACTCTGGTTGTCCAAGATGAGAGCGAATTAGTGCAAAGTGACATAGAAAAAGCCATCATCATTAATTCCCTTATATCTTCTCCTTGGTTGGCCCTTGCACCCGCTAGCTTCTCAGCCTCTGCTACCCCAGTCCTAGTCTCTCTTCTTGATGGCTTACTGAACCCCTTCAGACAAAGGCTTTGGGATTGCCATGTCTAAGGTTCCTCCAGGGATGTCCAAAGCCTAAGCTTTTTCCGGACCTCGGTCCCCTTCACAGCTGTTTCTGCACAACTGTTGGTAATGGCACCCAGCCAGGGAGTGCTCACCCAATGCCAAGCTGGAAAACCAATTCATTTGACATAGAAGCTACACTCCAGGTGCTGTCTGAACACGATTGTGAATACTGCTCAAGTCACCCACCGGAGCCCTGATCACCCAGACAACGCCACTTCCACGGAACAAACAATAGACTCCCAGGTGTGTCTGACATGCAGCTGCCTCCCACACTGGGGTTTCCCACTGTATCCCTAGACAGGGATCTCATATATGAGGCCTCTTAGTTGATAGAATATTTTTAATATTGGTGCCTTCATCTGACCTTTTCAGAAAGGCAGAAGGCAAATGTTTGTAAATGCCATCTTACAAAGAAGGAAGCAGGCAGAAAAGGGACTGATTTGACTGAATCTAAAAGTAAAATCAGTTAACCACGTTCAGCAAAATGAACTGTTAGCCAACTGAGCTTTCTGCCAGAAACCCCAGCAAACCAACTTCCATCACCAGATTAATTTCTCTAACTTGTCACTTGTTGACAATGAGTTGAGATAACCTCACCTTCAAATTCTCAAAGCACCTCTTGTTCCCTCATCCCATTTCTTCTTTATGTGCACAAAAAATAAATGTGTATTTAATTTTAGAGATTAGTCAAGTGGGAAGAATAGAAAACATCCTCATTTGGACTCTTTTGTCTTCTAAAGAAAAACAAACAAACAAACAGAAAACCACTGGGCAACCCTGAGCACATGCCCTGTCTGTAACTATGTTCACAGAGTAAACGCAAAGGTTAGGCTACAGGAGGTGGCTCTCTGCCATCAGCCAGGGCTTTCTTTATCTGCCCTCTAACCTCGGATAAAGCACCACACTGGGCCAAGTCACTTACGCCCTCTGGGACTTGGCTTCTCCATTTGAAAAATGGAGATTTCCAAACTTGAAGGTCTTAACTTTCTTTCTCCTCAGATCTCCTATTCCTGCTGTTGAGAGTACCTACCTCTTGGATGAGCTGATACAGTTGCCTCCTAGCCTCCAAGCAGGGTCTGTTCAAGAGCTCCTCACCTGTGGAGTCCCAAGCACCTTTGTCTTTCTGTAAGAGGCAGGCTATTCCATTTTTGGAGTACTTGTCCTGCAGCTGGGTGGAGATAAGATATATCCGTGAAGAACACATGCTTTTTCTAAAAGCTAAAAGAACAGAAAGTGGTGAAAACTGAGAAGCATTTGGGTACCATGAGCAGCTTGTGGTTTAAATAAAAGTATGTATGCTACCCATTGTCCATTAACTAAGCAGCTGGATGCTGTAGCAAAGTGTAGGAAGAAGCCAGGCACCCTGGCTCACAGTGCTCTCCTCTGCCCCTTCTTAGCAGTTGAGTTTCTTTCTCACTCTCCCCAACTTTGCACTCGTTTCTCATTAGACCTTTGTGGTGATGACCAAGGTTTCTTCTAGGTCTAAGACAGTGTGGCTCTCCCTCCAAAGCTGGAAACCTATTTATGTGAAAAGTACGGATTGGAATCTGTTTAAACGCCCATAACCTTAACAGTAAGCAAGTGACTGTTTGGTGTATGAGAAATGTCCTGCCCCTCACCTGCAACTGAGTAGACTGTAGTTATTGGCACTGTTTCTACTCTGTATGGACCCATGATAACACTAAGAATATGTACCTTGCCTCATTGTTTGTTCACAAAACCCAGGGACTGACGTAAGGAGACTTTGAGCACCACTGATGGCATTTTGTCAGGACTGGAAGCCAATGTTTGTAGCAGCCTTATAATTTCCACTAAAGCACGTACCCTTGTTAATGATCACTACTTAATATTATAATCCCATCCTCACCACAGAGCTCCATGAATCATCCAGAACATGTTCATTACCTCAGGCTGTTAACAAATCAGGAGAAGGAGAGGGGGGAAGAGGAGGAAGTCCAGGGGAAAAAGGAGAAAAAAGAACTCACAGTTGACTTATTTTTTTCTTCCTTCCCCTTTGGTTTTGTTTTCCTAACAGCTTGGATTTATGACATATCATTTCTCAATGCCTGTTAACACAGGCTTGTAAACTCAGCTAATTTGGAGGCTGAAGCAGGAGGATCCCAAGTTTAAGACTTGTCTAAGCTACAGAGTAAAGTCAAGGCCAGCCTGCACAAATCAATGAGACCCTTTTTTCAACAGAAGAAAACAAGAGTAGAGAGCTGGGCTCTATCTCAGAGTAGTGTACCTTTCTGGCATGTGTGAGACCCTTGGTTTTATCCCTGTCACTATTCATTAAAAGCAGCTGGTGATTTGCCTTTAACTGGGGTAACTTTTGAACAAGCTGGGCTCAGACTCAGAGAGCCACCTGCCTCTGCCTTCTGAATGCTGGGATTAAAGGCATGGCCCATCACACCTGGCTTAAATATAATACTTTTATCTATTATATAAACTTGGTATACTGCAAAGTTTGGGGTGATGGTAAACTTAACAACCTACACTTTCTATAGAAAAACAATCTACTGAATGACTGATTGATTGACCAATTGATTGATTGATTTTGAGATGGGTTCTCATATAATCTAGATCAGCATTGATAACCAAAGATGACCCCGAAATTCTGATCTTCTCATCTCCCCCTCCCAAGATCTCTGGTATTAGAAGCTTTCAACAAGTCTCCAGGATTCATGTGGTTCTATGGGTTGAACCAGAGCCTTGTGGTTGTTCAGCAAGTATTCTACCATCTGAGCTACATTTTCAGCCCAAACCGTCTCATTAAAAAAAATAATAATTCCATGGTGCTTAAAGGTGTTTTCTTAAGATTTTTTGATATTGAGACATGTGAGCTCCTGACAGCACCCCCCATCTTACTTCAAGTAGATGATGAGCATTGAAGAATCTCCATTTGGAGATGGCTGCATTAGAGGCAAGCATGCCACTGGGAAAGAAAAATCCCTTGCTTCAACTGTAGACAGAATTCTGTCCAAAATGGACAAAACTTGGAAGCAGTTAAGTTGACCGCCTAGCTCTGCCAAGATAGGGTGAGAAAGTCCTTCATAATTCCTGCTTTACAATTAATGTCTATCAGAGATACTGGACCAAAAGGCTAAAGATAGATGCTCTAACATTATGGAGAGAAACTAGAGACTGTCCAGGTATCCAGTCGTCTGTGATTTCCTAGTTTTGGAAGCTGTTTGCTCTGCATTTCCTGTTTATTCAAACATATTTATCCTTCTCAGGTCTCTGATGTGGTTGAAGACTAGATAGTTAAAGTCTCAGAGTTAAGTTTTAAGTTGTTTAGCAACTAAAAGGATGTTCTAGGTCTAAGAAGATATTTTAAGTTGGTAATGCAAGTTAGGATGGAAATTGAGTTAGATATAGAACTTTAAACTTATTGAGATATATAGATAATAGAATATTCTTATCAGTTGCCAAATACACATGGACTGAACATTGGGAATATCTGTCATACCTTATAGTTTTCATAATTGTTTCCTAATTGTTAAAAAAGAGTTATAACTATATTTGAAAAAAATTAAAACCAAATATCTTAAAGAAGAAAATTAGAATGAAAAAAATTCCATTATTTATGAGAGGTCCTATCCAGAATTATATAGTTCTATACTCAACAATGTACCTCCAAGCAAAGGTATAAACCTGAATTAATGATTTACCACCAGTCATTCGCTGTTTTTTTTTTTAAACCTCAGAGACCCCTGTAGTGTATTAGAAAACTAGTCCTGAGAAGGGAGACTTGGTCTCCTTCCCTCCTAGCAATGAGTTATCTCAACAGGAAAGAGTTAAGGGCCTGGTAGGCTAGGGCCCAGGGCAGGTAGAAGCTGCTGTTTCTGTGATCCTTCAGGGAAGAAGATGTCTAGTGTACTGTTGAAACTGAGATAGAGTGTGAGAAGGACAACGTATCCTAGGAGGAGGAGGGTAAGTCAGCCCAGCCCAAATCAAATGGCTGGCTGATACCCAGGATACCTTCTGGGAATTTCCATAAACATTTTCAAGGGGGTGTTAGAGGAAATCTTGACTGAGTCAGGCCTGAGTGAAGGTACACAAGTTAATATGATTGAATTATTACACAATTGGCAATAAAATGGGGTGTGACTCAATGGTAGAGAAAAAAACTTAGGGCACCTAGATTCACTCAGAAGACACGGGCATCTCAGAAAACACAGAGAAGTAAAGAACTCTTTTATAAAAGTAAAAGCAAATTCTCTCCCTAACTAATAGTAATCTGAAAGAGAACCAAAATACTAAAAGGAAAGCAACAGTCCCACATCCACCTAATGTCTGGCTGACCCTTTGTGCACATGGCTGAGAGCGGACTGTGTGTGTGATTGTGTGTATTTTCTCTTAAGAGTACATGGAAATAGCATGTCCTTGAAATCCAAGGGCATATGTCAGTGGCAGAGTTCTTGCCTCCTTTGCCTAAGTTCCTAGACTCTAAGCACTGAAACCTTCTAAGAAAACCATATATGACAGCTTAGATAATTTTTATGACATTCACTACAGAAAACGTATAAAATTCAGAAAAGTTAAAAAAGAGTCACTTCATCCTACCATCTTGAGATCAGAATTGTCAACTTTCTGATGTTGGTCTTACTAGACATGTTTATGCATAAATAATGATCTCTGAACAAAAGAAATGCAGAGGGGAAGCCTCAGCACCCACTCTCCACCCACCCCCACCCTGTTCACCTTTAGCACCTGCAGGTGTGAAACCAATGCTGGTCTCAGAATGGGTGCTAGCAGATTGTGCATGGAGATTATTGGGGCCTGATTAATGATGGGCATTTTCCTGCCTCTGTCCCTCCACATCCTTATGTCAC
Source organism: Lophiomys imhausi (assembly GCA_907164525.1). NCBI lineage: Eukaryota > Metazoa > Chordata > Mammalia > Rodentia > Muridae > Lophiomys > Lophiomys imhausi. The sequence continues at coordinate 1,278,841 of CAJQZJ010034361.1, forward strand.
CACATCCTTTCTGCCTCAGGGAACATGCCCAATGGAACAGATTCTACACTTTCTTTGAAATTGCTGGGTTTTAAAGCAGGATTTTGAAAACCTTCACAATCAGGCAAGTGCGCGAATTAACAGAGGATTGGGTCAATCTTAGAATAAGGCCAACTTGTAATGTGTGGAAACTGTTGGAGCCTCCAGTGCATGGAGGCTCAGCATCACTCTGTTTATGTTGTAAAGTTAACAAACCTTAGGGCGTGCAGCCACAGTCGTTAAACACAGATGAGCTCCAGTCTCTTATGTAAACTTGGAACTAAAAAGTGGTTATAGCTATACCTATATTTTCTCAGAGATATACAAACTTGGGGCCAGCAAGATGACTCAAAGGACCAAAGTATTCGCCACCAACCTGATGTGCTGAGTTCAATCCCCAGGACCTACATGGTAGAAGAGGAAAACTAACTCCTCCAAGGTGTCCTCTGATACTCCCATATGAAACAACATGCCTCCCCCAAAACACATGTAAACAAATAAATAGACAAACGTAACTTGAAAACATTTTAGAGAAATAAATATACAAACTTTGGATGCGGAGAAGACTCAATGAGCAGAGTGCTTGCCAGACAAACTTGAGAATTTGAGTTCGATCTGGCACATAAAGAGTGTCAGGGTTGAGCCTGGGCCATTCATTTCTGCATCAGGTTCTAGACAAGGGAGTGGGGCATTCATAGTCCCTCCTAGTTCTCAGTTCTCTAGAATATATGCTTACCCAACGTGGGCATAAGAAACCTAAAGCTGAGTGGTTTATTCTCATCTGTTTTACACTCCCAGTCCCCAGGGCTTTATACGACTAGCAAATGCACAGGCTAAAAGAACACTGACTCTCGACCTCTGTCTTCACACTGGTATTTGTATCTGGATTCCATTTGGCATAAAGTCCAGCTGTTTTCTCATGGGTAGTTAAATCCTGATTATAGACCATTAGTCAAGATAAGCCTGAATCCAAGGAAAAGGCTGAAAGCCAGACCATTGTGTTCTTACTTATTGTCAATACAGGAACTCCACAGGCCTAAAACCAAAACATATTTCTTAAAATAAATAAATAAGTAAAAGTGTGTGTGTGTGTGTGTGTGTGTGTGTGTGTGTGTGTTCCACACAATCACCTCCAGTAATGTCCCTCAAGAGCTATACAACTCATTTTTTGGTGCAGGGTCTCTCTCACTGGGGCCTGGAGTTCTCCAATAAGACTAAATAGATCCCACTCCCGAGCCAGCAAGCCCTAGGGGTTCTCCAGGCTGCTCCTCCCCAGCACAAAGATTATAGGTGCCCACTGAGTAATTGGGATTAAATTCGGTTCTAGAACTTATACAGGAAGTACTTCACTAAATGAGCCCCTCCCAAACATATTTCAAATATCTGGTTTATGTCTACCCCACCCTCAGTCTTGTTGGGCTGAGAAATGTGAGATTTCAAACTTCCATTCTGACTTTAGTTCAGACACATACTATTCTACCTGCCAGCTTTTCAAAGTATGACTGGTCTATGTGAGAATCTTTCAGATATACTTCTTTGTCTAAAGGACAGCAGCTGTTACAGAGACTTGAGGCCGGCCAAAGTGTGGCCAATAAATATCTGTAGAGCACACAGCCTTAAGTGGGCAATTTCCATCACTTCCTCACCTCAAGGTTAAGGCAACTGTAGAGCAGGGGTCTAGAGGATAAGCTCAGTCAGTGACAGGCTTGCTGTGGAAGTAGGATGACCCCAGGACTAGAAAGGCAAAGACAGACAGATCCCTCGGGCTTGCTGGCAAGCCAGTCTAGCCAAACCAGTGAGTTCCAGTTCAGTGAGAGAGCCTCCCTCAGAAGCATAAGGTAGAGAGAAACTGAGGAAGACACTGCTCAATCTCTCTCTCTACCCCTCTTCCTCTCTCTTCTCTCTTTCTCCCTCTCTTCCTTTCCTTCTCTCCCTTTCTCCCCCTCCCTCCCTCTGTCTCTCACACACAAAAAGAACTCTAGAGAATTTCACAGAAAGCATGGTGACAATGCTAATATCATAAAGTGCAGACACTTCTAGAAGACCATAACAAATTTCCTCGAGAATGCTGTTGCATCCATTGGTAGTTTTTGGAGCCTGTTCTGTAATTATAACTGTTTGGAAGTCTTCAAACTTGCAATATTATCAAGTCCTCTCACTATTAGCAGTGAGAGTCTGCAACTGGAAAGACATATTTTAATCCGCAGCTAAGGTTTCAACGAGGAGCAAGCTGGGGGGCGGAGGAGAGTCGGGGGGCTGGCTGCTGAGGACACACGGCTACTAACCTGCTTCATCTCACCGGTGAAGTACATGTAAGTGACCGCCACAGACAGAGCCTGCAGGAGCACCTGCAGGAGCACCGTGCAGATCACCATCATCCTGAAGTACTGACCAAGGCTGGGGCCCTTCAGGGTCCCCTCAGACGGCATGGTGCTGTCCTCGATGACTTCCCCAGGGGAGCCTTGCAGCCCAACAGCAAGCGACTGATAAGGCAACAGTTAGAAAGCAGAATGTACATGCAGTTTCTTTATACTGTTGAGAGCAAAAGTGAAACTGATTTTACAGCAGACGCTACTCAGGACAGGATCTTGTCAAAGACTGAGGAAGTGAGCAGACTTAACCTCCAGCTCCCTCTGGATCTCATTTTCCTAGCAGAGCTGCTTTGAGACACTTAGTCCTGATGCAATTTGATATGCCAGAGTGGGTTGGTATTGGGTGGTGGGTGGATTATGGGGAAAGTGAATGGGAGGGTGGGACTGAGGAAAGGAGGAAGGGGGATGACCATTGAAACGTTAAAAAAAAAAAAGGACCAAAAACTTCCAACTCAGAGAGCTTGCTCTGGTGGTGGAGATAAGGAAGAGCCCAGATGGCAGGCTGACAAGCTCAGCTACCACTCAGGCCCAGATCCAGAGCTCTGAGTTGGCCAACATCTTCATCATGTGTGAACTGTAGGACAGTGTGAAAGGGCCAATCCTGCTGATCCAAAACTGCAGGATTTGTACGACCCAGGACACAGGGCAACACCAGGATAACCAAGAGGAGCCCCAGTGAACATCCTATAATGATGTTGTCACAGAAGCCAGAGACCTCAAACCAGACCAGTGGACTCATTGAAATGAACATTTGCAAGTAAAGATGTGTGGACAGGGGTGTACAGTGTGACACACTGTGACATATTACAGCTTCCATAACAAGATTTTTCTACGCTTTGTTTTGTTTAGTACTCTCTCTCTCTCTCTCTCTCTCTCTGTGTGTGTGTGTGTGTGTGTGTGTGTGTGTGTGTTTATTTGGGGGGAAGGTTACAAGGGCAGAGGGCAGATATGAGGAGACAGGAACATGAATGGGACTGGGGTATATGATCTGAAACTAAGAATCAATAAAAAAGAAAAAAGAAAAAGAAAAGAAAAAAAATCCAGCTCTCTGCCCAATGCCTGTGACCCTCTGAGGCTGTCACAGGTTCAAGCAACAGTGTGAATCCCTAGACACCGTGTGACATCTTTCAGGCTGGTATTCCATTATGGGGACGAAAGGGACTCCATTTGTTTGTGAGACAAAAAAACAAAAAAAAAAAAAACAAAAAAAAAACAAATTTACTCAGTGCCGGGTGTGGTGGCCTTTAATCCCAGCACTTGGGAGGCAGAGACAGGCGGATCTTTGCGAGTTTGAGGCCATCCTGGTCTACAAAGCAAGTCCAGGACAGCCAGGGCTACACAGAGAAATCCTGTCTCAAAACAAAAACCAAACAAAAAAACAAAGTCACCTGAAACTGCAATTTAATTAATTATTGTAGTTATTATTAAGTATAAACTGTAAGATTAAGCTGGCGGCTTCACAGAGGAGCAGGTGTCCTGGCCCACATGCCTTAACTGTTTGCCTGATTTGTCCTGGGTAAAGATCCCCAGGACCAAGGGTGGCCTACAAAACCTGTAACCTAAACTCTGTTAACTAATATAAGTTGTTATATTAGGCCAGTAGAATTACTGGCAGCATGGCAGGAGCTTCGCCTGGGTTCAAGGAGAGTCCCGGAGTCTGGAAGTCCAACAGCCCAGGACTGCTTGGAATGAGGGCCTATAAACTGCCACAGTCTTTTCCCGTATAATTAAATACACCAAGACCTTTTAATGTTTTAACACTTATCTCTTAGCTGGGTAGACTCTCAATTAGTTACTCTAAACTAACCCGGATCACCTAATCCCAAACCACCATGTGCCTGCAATTACCTTCCAGAGTTCTCCAGATGTCTGGTCTGTCTCCTTCTGTGACTCCCGGTGGAAAGAGAGAGAATCTCTGTGTGTGCTCAGGGTTCCGGTCTAATCTTAGAAAGTCCCACCTTCCTACACTCTTTCTGCCCAGCTAATTGGCCATAAGAGACTTTTATTAACCAATCAAGAGAATGCCTCAGAAGGGGTGATAACTAGATCTCAGCATTGAATTCAACCTACCAGAAGCAATGATATTAGACTTTCCCTCAACAGTCACTCAGTTTCCTTTGGCGGCTTCTTAAGGACAAAGTCATGACTCCCACATGGCAGGGGTGATTGTCACCTGAGAAGAGGCCTCTGTGGCTGTGCTGCTCAGTCTCCCTGGAGTCAGGTCTCTGCCTTCCCATCCCAGGGCCACTCATCCAGACTAGGATCTTGGTCCCAGGCTTTGACACTGAATAAATCATTTTTTCAGAAGAATGAGATGAAAAATTTATGACTGGCTCTAAGGATGTACCTATAAACACAGACTAAGGGGGAGGAGCCACAGCCTGCCTGTCAACCTGTGATTTGATGGACAGTGATGGGTATGGAATTTTTTAAAAATGCATTTGTGTGAACTAGAGTGGCTGTATGCACTATGACCAAACTATGATCAGACAAGAAACAGAAAACATTCAGGGTGCCAGAGAGATGGCTCAGCTGCCAAAAGCACTGTGATAGTAACAATTTGAATTCCATCCCTGGAACCTGCCATAGGAGAGAACCGACTCCCAAAAGTTGTCATCTGACTTCCACACATGCTCTGCTCTGCCGTATGCAGAAACCTGCCACACAGACACAGCAAATAAATAAAAGCATTCACCATAGCCAATGATAGACTGAAACAATCAGAAGAATGTAACCAGAAACATGCTACATTAATCTTAATAATTTTTGTAATTCAATATATTCAAAATATTATGAATAGCCACACATAACCAGCATATGAAACAGAATATTTTTATTTATAAACACTTATATTTATTTTTTTATTTTTTTCCTTTATTTTTTATTTCTTCAAGTTACATCTCAATTGCAGTACCCTCCCTATTCCCCCTCCAGTCCCACCTTCCCACCCTCAACCCCCCATCCTCTTCCCTTTTTTTTTTCTTTTAAGTTTAAGGTATATCTTATTTCCCCCTGCAGTTTCCCCTTTCAGTCCAACAAATGGCTCTTTCTCTTATAATAACAAATACAATACAGTACAACAGAGGTAATTAGGCCACAGTTATGAGGGTTATATGGCTTAACGTACATTCCCAATGACCAGTCCATATGTATTTGGTACCTGACTTTAACATTCTACTATCTAAACATCTCCATGAGTTTAAAGGTCTATATCTGACTCAACATTCATACTAACTTGCAACACAATTTTAAAAGTATCTTCTTAGATCTATAACACTCTCTTGACTCCTAAACAACTCAAAATTAAATTATGAGACTCTAGCTATATGTTCTTCAACCACCTCAGAGACCTGAGAGGGATAAATATATCTGATTTTATAGGAAGTACAGGGCCTGCAGCTTCCTAAACTAAGAAATGACATACCTGTGGCTGCCTGGACAGTTCCCATTTTCTCTCCATACATTACAGCATCGATCTTCAGTCATTTGGCCCCGTTTCTCTGACAGACATTGATTGTAGAGCAGGGGTTATGAAGGACTTACCTACCCTATCTTAGCAGAGCTAGGCTGTTGACTTACCTGCTTCCAGGTTTTGTCCTTTTTTGGACAGCATTCTGTCTGTTGGAGCAAGGGGCTTTTCCTGCCAAGAGATAGGCTTGCGACTAATTCAATCATCTCCCACTGGAGATTCTTCGATGCTCATCTTCTACTTGGAGGAGAATAGGGGGTGCTGTCAGGAGTTGATATGTCTTGATATAAAAAAAATCTAAAGTTACAAAAACATCTTTGAATGCCATATTCTGCAAATCTCTTGAGGTTTTTGAAGAGGCCCTATCTATCTCTTATATTAGGGTAAGCAGATGTTGCTTGTCTCTTAGCAGGTTTATTTCTGATTAGCTTAGCAAGTAACTATAATAGGCTGTCATAGTACCTAACAGAATGACCAGCTTGCATAACCATTAGTTTGCATTTCTTAATTATCCTAAACAGTTTATGACAATTAGTAGTAAAAGGCCGAAACATCACATTTCATTTTTCTTTACCTCCTAACCCTTCCATCCCATTTCTCTGGGGTGGGGTGTCCTTATATAACAGTCCCTCATCTCAGTTGAGAGGTCATATGAGGGCCAAGAGCCTCTTCATTAACACTTATATTTATTAATACTTAACAAACCCCTATAAAATACCTGAGTCCTATAACCTAAAACTTACAATCTAAAATCTATAATTTATCTAGGCATACCCTAATACTTAACTACAAACACCTAACTATGGCTATTTTAACTTTCTTAAAAGGATATTAATATTCTTAGCTTAAGTCCATGCAGGATGACTTGGTTTATCGCAGTCTCAGCAGTCAGTCCTTTTTTTTAATGTTTATTTATTACTTCAGGTTATATCTCCATAATAGTACCCTCTTTCCCCTCCTCCCAGTCTCACCCTCCCACCCTCTGCCCCCTATCCCTTCCATCATACTACTCTGGAGTGGAGTGTCCCTACATAACAGTCTCCCACCCTATTTCAGCAATCATATGAGGGCCAAGAGCCTCCTCATACACTGGAGACCTACAAGGCAGCACCACTAGGGCAAAGTGTCTCACTGACAGGAAACAAAGTCTATGTTCCTGTTCCCTTTGGTGCATTGGTTGTAGTATAGTTATCCTGTACTGTATGGCTAAAATCCGATTATAAGTGAATAGATGCCATGTGCACCCTTCTGAGCTCACTCAGGATGAGCTTCTCTAGTTCCATCTATTTGGCTGCAAATTGCATGATTTCATTGTTTCTGATAGCTGAGCAGTATTCCATTGTGTAGATGTACCACAGTTTTTTTTTTTTTTTTTTTTTTTTTATCCATTCCTTGGTTGAGGGACATCTGGGTTGTTTTTAGTTTCTGGCTATTACAAATAAGGCTGCTTGCGGGTTTCCGTAGTGTAGTGGTTATCACGTTCGCCTAACAAATAAGGCTGCTATGAACATAGATGAGGAAATATTCTTGTGGTTTGGTGAGGAGTCATTTGGATGTATACTCAGAAGTGGAATGGCTGGGTCTTGAGGTAGAGCTATTCCAAGTTTTCTAAGATATCGCCAGACTGATTTCCATAGTACTTGTACAAACCTTCACTCCCAGCAACAATGGAAGAGTGTTTCCCTTTCTCCACACCCTCGCCAGCATGTGCTGTCATTTGATTTTTTGATCTTAGCCATTCTGACAGGTGTGAGATGGAATCTCAGAGTCATCTTGAGTTTCATTTCTCTAATGATTAAGGATGTTGAGCATTTCTTCAAATGTCTCTCAGGCATACAGTATTCCTCCTTTGTGAATTCTCTGTTGAGCTCTGTTCCCCATTTTTTGATTGGATTATTTGGTTTCTTGGCATTTAATTTCTTGAGTTCTGTGTAAATTTTGGATATTAGCCCTCTGTCAGATGTGGGGTTGATGAAGATCTTTTCCCAATCTGTAGGTTGCCGTTTCTCAAAGAAAGAAATTGAAGAGAACATCAGAAGATGGAAAGATCTCCCATGCTCATGGATAGGTAGGATCAACATAATAAAAAATGGTCATTCAGCCAAAAGCAATATACAGATTCAATGCAATTCCTATCAAAATACCACCACAATTCTTTATAGACCTGTAAAAAGCAATTCTCAACTTCATATGGAATAACAAAAAACCCAGAATAGCTAAATCAACCTTGTACAATAAAAAAAACATCTGGAGGTATCACCCACCTGGATTTCAAGCTGTACTACAGAGAAATAGTAATAAAAACAGCATGGTACTGGTATAGAAACAGACCAGTGGATCAATGGAATCGAATTGAAGACCCAGAAATGAACCCACACACCTATGGTCACTTAATTTTTGACAAAGAAGCCAAAACCATACAATGGAAAAAGGACAGCATCTTCAACAAATGGTGCTGGTCTAATTATATGTCGACATGTAAAAGAATGAAATTAGACCCATACTTATCACCTTGCACAAAACTTAAGTCCAAGTGGATCAAAGGCCTTAACATAAGGCCGGTCACACTAAATCTATTAGAAAGAGAAAACCCTCGAACTTATCGGCACAGGTGACAACTTCCTGAACAGAGCACCAACAGGTCAGGCTCTAAGACCAATAATCAATAAATGGGACCTCATGAAACTGAAAAGCTTCTGTAAGGCAAAAGACTCTGCCATTTGAACAAAACAGTCCTTTTCAAAGCTTAGTGTCTGTAGGACCTTACTTTGCCAGTTCACAAGGCCAGTTTTTCGTGATCAGCTTATAAAATCAATCTGTTCCAATCACTAAACTGAGAGCTTTTACCATCAGCTAAGACTTGCCTCCACAGTCTCTTTGGACCAGCTGAAAGCCTCTCCAAGCAGTTTCTGAATTCCACTTGCCTTGCTCACTTTTTCAGCGCTCTGGAGCCCTAAGACAGATGCCTTCAAGAAACTCTCTCTCTGTCATCAGATGTTATTCCAGGCATTTGCCTTGGGCTATCACAGCCTAAATTCTGTTAATGGCATACCTTACTATGCACTTCTCAAATGTGACTTCTTAGTCGGTGAGGGCAGGAGGAAGAGGGAGACCACGTGGAATTCTCTGGCTTATATATCGCCTTATCTTGAGATCCTTGGGAGTCTCGAGAGTCCATGAGATTTCTTGCAATGTCTAGCAGCTCTGAGGCTTTTTATGGCAACTGACATCATGTGAGTGGCTTGAGCGGTTTCTTAGCCACGCCCCTTCAATAGGGTATATCGCAGATCTATGGCCTCACCTGTGCTCCTGTCCATCTTGGCCCAAGTTCAAGGGACACCAAACTCTCCTTTATATGCTGCCAGTTGCTAATCTGCCTACTCATTTCACTAAAAAGACTTAACTTCTACTACAAGCATGTTTTTAAATAGTGAGGGCTGGAGATGCAGCAAGAAACCTGGGTTCAATCTGAAGCATTGCAAAATAAAAACAAATAAATTAAACAGAAATACATATATGTATGTGTGCGTGGTTTTTTGGTTGGTTGGTTTTCTGGGATTAAAGGTGTGCAGCGCCACCTCCCAGCATATGTTCTTATTTTACATTTGTCGGTCTTCACACAGTGTCAATCTTGACACTAACTCTTCATTAGAAACACGTGACCTTTATTTGGACTTTTCAGCTTCCATTCTCTAGTTGTGGCACATTCCAAAAACATTTCAGACAACCATGACAAATATGGGACTTTAAGTTAAAACTGAGCCTGGAGGGTCAGATGCTTGAGGTCATCCTAGGCTACATAGCAAGTTCAAAGCCAGCCTGAGATGTATGGCTATGTCAAGATTTTTAATTGAATGAAACTAAAAAGTTATTTCCTTAGCAGTCCAAAGCACATCTCATGCACTCAGTACCTACCTGTGGCTAACACTGGCTGCTTACACTCCACAGGCAGGAATGATACGCTGACTGTGGGCCAGTGAGGCATGATTTTTTGAGCCTCTGAAAAATAGTTCTCCATGTGGTGTATAATTAAGTTTCCACCTTCTTTTTGAGACAGTCTTTCACTGACGTTGAAGCTCCCCTCAGGGGTCTTCCAGTCTGTGCCCCAGCATTAGGATTACAGTCACATCCCACCAGGCTGCCTGTGAGTGCTGAGGATGCAAACCAAGCTCCTCATGTTTCTACAACAAGCATGTTCCCAACTGAGCCACCTCTCCAGTCTCAATCACTACTCTTTTTTAATGACTCGGGAGTTTGAAATTATGTTTTCAGTCTGCTTTTGATTTTTACACTTTTTAATTTCTGAAAGGAAATCAGGACTAACCTTTGTGATGTGTTAAACCAACATAAACCAAATAATCATACTCCTTTGCTCGTGTGTTAACAGCCATGCTTTGGGTTCTCTTTCTTCTTATAACATTTTTTTTCCGTGACAGTTTAAACAATGACATAGTCAACTCAGTTGCCAACTTGACATACTTGAAAAGGCAGAACCTCAGTTTAGCAATTGGTTCCACTGGACCACCCTCTGGGGACATCTGTGGGGTGTTTTCTCCATCATTAATTAACATGGAAGGACCTAGAGCACTGTGGGCAGTATCATTCCTGGGCAGGTGATTCTGGGCTGTATAAGACAGGAAGCTCAACAAGCTAGGAAAGCAAGCCAGTGAGTAAGCAATGTCCTTCCATGGTCTCTGCTTCATTTCCTACTTTTGTTCACCTCAAAGATGGACTTTCACCCATAGGCCAGATAAACCCCTTCCTCCTCAAGCTAGTTTTGGTCAGTGCTTCATCACAGCAAGGAAAGTGAACTAGGACATGCAATGTATTCTGACCGTCCACCTACTACTATCTCTCTCCAGCGACCCCTAGTACTCCCACCCCACCTCCCTTCCAGCTTCATGTCCTTGTACTATTTTTTTTTAATAACCCTCTGATTCAATATGGCTGCCCATATGCCCATGAGTGTGTGGCCATCCACTAGGCTGTGGGCAACCACAACCTTCCTCAGCAGGCTTCAACTGCCAGTAGCTTTTCTAACGGGGGTGGGGATGCCAGGAGCCCTAGCCAGCTCTATAATGGAACTTTGGCTGGGTTGATCTGGCGGGCAACCATAGCTGCAATGGATTGATGCATTACAAGTAATAGGCAAATGACAGTGTTTCACAGCTCTTATACCCACATGCAATCTTACATTCACTCTGACCCCTCTGTCTGGAAGTTCTCTAAACTGTTGGAAGGTAGGAGGTTAATATCACATTGGGCCCCAGAGTTACTTACACTTGGCATTTTGACCAGCTGTAGGTCTCTGTGTTAACCACCCGCCACCATTTTGCAAATTCTCTAACCAAAGTTGAGAACAGCACAAATGCTCACACTGTGAAAATCTGCCATTTCAGAAACCGCAGACCAGAGTTGGTACACAATGCCAGTTTCCTACAGGTCTTAGTGCAGTTATAACTTGCTTTGCTTCATGTCCCACAAAGCCTAAAATATTTAGTGCCTGGAGCCAGTTTCCCAACCCTTGGACTGGTAGTATTCTGAGTTGTTGCATGCTGTCCATGGAAGCAAGGGGGATCCTTCTAATTTTGTTTAGCCAATACTATATCTTAAATATCAGCAGGCATCATTTATAATATTTTTTGATGACAATTATTAGTTTTAGCAATGAAAATCCAGTCTTTCTAAAGCATTCAGCTTCGTGTTTTAAAAAACAACTCCGCATTTCACTGGCTTCCATAATATTTAATTGAATCATGTAATACCATCAACTAGCAAGTTCAGTATCAGGATGTTAACAACTTAAGGGTGGTTTCAAGCCATCGGTGTTCCAACTTTGGCCTGAATGCTGTGTGAAGATAAAAGAACTTATTTATAGAAAAAAATGGCTAATTAAACTATTTAACAGTACTTATATTATTGTTAATTGGTTGGGTGACTGCTAATCCTTAATCAGCCATTATAAATGAGAACACCCAGACACCATGTGGATTTTAACAAGCCTTAGCCTGAATTGAGCAATCTTGGCCCACCTAAGCTGGCTATTAGTTCTACTACCCAAATATGACCCCATATATACATACGTCCTCTTGGACTGCCATCCTCCACACTATGCCAATGTTCCAGGCCATGTGGAATGAGGTTCTTTTTTCTAACCCATGGTGTGTGTCCTCCTTCTTTCTGCTCCTGGCTGGAATGCACTAATCCTCTTGTGTAAAATGCAGGGTTCCTGTTCTGATCTCAGGAAGTCCCACCTTTCTCTGTCTTTGCCCAATCTCAGGCCTCAGCATTTTATTTAAACAATCAGAGACAATGTAAGTAACAGACAGCAAGCAGGACCAATTAATCAACATTCAGAATGCTTAACACTACCCCATCACTTATTGATTTAAGTTAGCTTACAGGAAATCAATACAGAACTCTGCTAGTATAATCTGTGCTTTGTAAACTTCTCTCCCTGGATACTATGTTATAAGAATGTAAGAGGTATGAAAAGATGACTGTAATGGGAGTTAGATTTCTTTAGTGAATATCTAGAGGCTTCTGATATAAACTCTTAAAAGGGGCATGAAGATCAGCCTGGCACCTGTGGGCACCTGGCATGTCAGAATATGGACTGAAAAAATGTTTCTGGCTTGACATTGCTTTCAGGTGCTAAATACAGGCTAAAGTGGGTGGAGCCCAGATTAGGCTGAAGCCAGGTGAAACCAAGAGAGATAACACCATATTTAGGGATGTGGGGCCCCGGGGCTAGAGATGTTGAGCATATGCTAGAGCCAAAACAGTGCTGACTGAAAATCAGACCTCAAGTGGAGCTGTGCAAATCAAGTCAGCTCAGAGCCCTCAGGAGAAGAGCCTTGGCCCTGAGGGGTTCAGCCAGTTAAAACAGTGGACTGAATAAAACCGAGCTGGCTGGCCCTGCCCCAAGGGTTATGGCAGAGCAACTGAGACAAACTGACCATTTTGGCCTACAGGCAGGTGAGGTCCACATAGAAAAGATAGCCTCAAGCCTAAGTTGAAGTCAAGCTGGTATAGCAATGCCATAGCCAATTTCCCTGAGACCGTATCCTTCTAAAGGGTTAGTGTTAGTTGTTAGGCAATAGGTGCTTATAGTTCTTAATAGGGTTAGTTGTTAGGTAATAGATGCTTATAGTTCTTAATAGGGTTACTTGTTAGGTAATAGATGCTTATAGTTCTTAATAGGGTTAATTGTTAGGTAATAGGTGTCTATAGTTGTTAATAAATATAGTGATGTAAAAAGTTCCGTCTTCAGATGTCTTTGTTACATATGTTGTAGGCAGCTTCTGGCACAGAGCCTTTCTGGATGTGCATATTATATATGCTGAGTAGACATAATACTCTCTAGAGCCTTCAGGCTTTTTCCTTGACCAGCCAGTGTCATCTGCAGATGGTCACAAATGTGGACTTGTTAAGCCCCCCTTTTCAAAATGTAAAAAGGAATTTCTTACATGCTTCTCTATGCGTGAACTCCCTTAGGTAGGTGAGATCTTTTGTTCTGCCCCAAGGGTGTTATCTTAAATGTAAAGGGTAACTCATTAACTAGAACCAGGAAAAAAGATGGTAAAGGAAAAAAAAAACTTCCTCAATTATCTACAATTATCTATTCACAGAGAACTCTGTGTATAGTAATGTCAATAAAACCCCAACGAGAGTTTCAAAGTTAGGCAACCAAGAACAATTCAAACAAATGGAAACAGAAATGACAAGTTATAAGTAAGGTTGCTGAAATCTTGGTAGAGAGAGGAGGCTAAAAAGAGATTTGGAGCTGTCAGATCCAGGAACACCACCACAATCTGCCCACATACCATTCTGATACATACATCACCGGCAAAACTACACTAGACCTTTCAGGTCACATCTAGACATACTCATATTGCTTTTCTGGAAACCAAATATAGTGGCTACTTGCCAAACCCCAGAGCCAAATCTACTTGGTGTCTGTTTCATCATTATGACTCATGGGCCTTTGTAATTCACCTCTAGTTTCTATTTTGTGTGTTTCTCACCCTGATTGACAGAGTCTAGGCTCAGGAAAAGACAGCAACGAATATCTGATACTTTTAGTTGCTCTGGTGATATGTACACAGTGCTTCATATGGTAAGGAAACCCCAACTCAGAAAATAAGTTGCATGGTAGCTTGTCCAAGGAAATGCCTACTTTGGATAGCAAAGAAGACCTAGGGATGATTTGTTATTAGAGGTTCATAGGGACACAATCATCAGATGCAAGTTGTCCCCAGCTTCTGCCTCCCTCTGGTTTTCTAGAAGCAGCTGCAGAAAAGGCTACAAGACACCCTACTGGCCATTAGCCAAAGCCAGAGATGCCAGGTAGCCCACACAACTGGAAGGGAACCATAGCCTAAGAGTATTACTTTTCTCCAGCTATGGAGACTATTCAGTCAGCATGAGCACAGAGTTATAGTTATCAGGGCAGTAGTGCCTTTCTTTGCCAATTTGAAGTTATTGCAGACAGCATGCAAAAGTGATTTCCATAATAGAGAAAAAATCTACAAAATTTGAGCCCTCAAGGACCTAAGGAAAGTTGGCTTGTGTTAATTAACAAGATGTTAAAGAATGCAAGATAGTAGCAAAAACATCCAAGTTCTTGAAACAATTTCTATTAAAGATCACCAGTGTCAAGTCCAAGCATGCTGTGTTCTTACTAGCAAGAGTAATGCCAAGGACTGGCATGGATGGTGTCACCACTGAAGATAAAGTGACCTCTACTGACCTCTTCTTACAGACTTTGTACCAATGAAGTTAAGGATTTTACTGGAAAGCTGCAAACATTAATTGATTTCTCAATTGTCACTTCTGAAGTACATTAAGATTGTAGTTGGCAGTTTTCATAAGCAATCTTCCCAGGACATTGGATCATCTGTGGAGAGTACAAAGGGACAAGGAGACATTTTGGACCTTAGTGCATGACTTTCTGTGTGCCCCTTCACACCTCAAGATGAATATTCCATCCTTGATCCTTCAAGTTAAAATCAGCACAGATACATACTGTTTCTAATATTTAAAGATGTACTGCTATGAAAGTTATTTTGTTTAAAGTTACTCATGTATTAGGCATCTACCGCAAGCTCCTGCTAACAGCATTCCTTCATGTTCTAAAGAAAAGCAAAGGACACAAACATTAGCAATAACCTTACTTAAGCATCATTGTGTACTCCTGTCCTCTACCCTCTGTGTTGCACTAGCCAGCTAACCCCTGTCCAAAATCTCTGAGCTATTCTTAGGAAAAGGTGTGAGACCGTGTATTTCTGCTGCATAGTAATACATGGAAACACAAAATGCATTGTGGGATATTTATCAGATGTACTGGCTTCGGATCACCATTGGCAAATTTCTCAGTGATTGAGTATGAAGCTATTCTTTTTGCTAGTCCTTACTCCATGTAAATTACAGAGCAAATTTTTAATTAGCCAATCCCAAGAAAATAGCAGGGAGAATGATTTGCTCACATGTGGGTCCTTGCATAAGGCAAATGTATCCTGGAAATCCTACGCCATCCAAATATAGACTCCAGTGTCATTACTCCCTTCTTCCACAGTTTGGCCTTCTCTTCAAGCTTCTCAGTTTAAAGTTGTGCAACAGAGACCAGAAGCTGTGATGCAAGTTCATATCTCACAGTCAGAACCACGTGCTGCTTCTTCCTTATTTCTCAGCCTCCTCCATTTCTTTCTCTCCATTGTAATAAAATCAATACATACTAATGATGGGGTAGTGTTAAGCATTCTAAATGTTAATTGGTCCTGCTTTCTGTCTGTTACTTTAATTGTCTCTGATTGGTTAAATAAATGCTGAGGCCTGAGATTGGGCAAAGACAGAGAAAGGTGGGACTTCCTGAGATTAGAACAGGAAGCCTGAGCTTTAGACAGAGGAATAAAGCATTCCAGCCAGGAGCAGCAGGAAGGAGGACGCACACCATGGGTTAGAAAAAAGAACCTCATTCCACATAGCCAGGAACATTGGCATAGTGTGGAGAATGGAAGTCCAAGGGGACATATGTATGGGGCCATATTTGAGTAACAAAATTAAGAGCTAGCTTAGATGGGCTAGGATTTAATTCAGGCCAAGGCTTATTAAGATCTATCAGGTCTCTGTGTGTTCATTTATAATGGCTGGTTAAGAATTAACTGCTGCCAAATCAATTAACTATAATATAAATGCTGTTAAACAATTTAACTATTTATTTCTACAAATGGCACCCAATGTAATTTAACTAATTTTTTCTACATACCAAGATGTGAGGTTTTCAGTATAGAAATTGTGTTCAAGTTCTTCAGAGACTTGTGTTATGTTAGTCTATGTTACTACCGTAAATACCTCAGATAATGAACTTGGCTCACAGTTTCGAAGGTTGACCTTGTGATTGATTGCTCTTACTGACTCTGCCTGGGAATGACAGAAGATCAGGCAGAAGTGTAGAGTGGAACAAAGCTACTCACTTCATGTCTAGGGTGTGAAATGGAAAGGAGAAAACAGGGAGTCCCCAGGTACCTAACAACTCCCATGTACCCCCAAGTCCTAAAGGCTGCCCTGCCTCTCCTTTGTGCTATGACAGCTGGGAACCCACCCATAACATACGGGCTTCTGGGAGACACTTTAGATCCAAACACTCACCAGGCTGAACCAAGCACAGGATTGAATTCCTGAACTAGAAGGAAGGTATTTTATTTTATGCACAGAGAGGAAACGTGGGGGAGTGATGAAAATGAATGAAAAAATCCTGCATGACCTATGGGGCAACACACAAGCAAATAGTACATTTATATCAGTTCCAGGAGGAGAAGAAAGGGAGAGAGACCCAGAAAGGGTATTTAACAGTGTTTGAAAACTTGCCAGGTACCAGGAATTGTACAGACAGCCAGATCCATGAAAGTCAAAGAATTCCAGTTAGATTTACCTAGAGAACCCTTCCCAAGCACATTATAACCAAGATGCCAAAGACATAAAATTCCAATTGTAGAAAGAAAAATGTTCAATTGCATTTAAGAGAATCCTCATGGGACTACCAGCAGATTTCTCAGCAGGAAATTACCAAGAGATAATGCAATGATACAGCCAAAAGTACCAAAACAATAACAAAACTCCAGCAAAGAACACTGCTGCCCAGCAAACTGTCCTTCAGAAATGAAGATAAAGTCTTTCTCAGTAAAGCAAAAACTGGGGCCAAAGAGATGGCTCAGTGGTTATGGCACCTGCTGCCCTAGCATGGGTACAAGAGTGAGGACCCTCAAGATCCACGTCAATGCCAGTTGGGCATGGTGGCCCCTGGGATTTCAGCCTCAGAAGATGGAGACAGGGGATCCTCAGAGCAAGCTCTCTAGGGCGACTAGCCATATTGGTGCACTCTGGGTTTGATTGAGAGACCATGCTATAATGATTAAGGTGGAAGAGTGATCAAGAATGAATCCTGACACCAGCCTAGGGCCTTCACACACACACACACACACACACACACACACGTATGTTTGTGCGCCCCCAGTGAAAACATGCATATGTACACATGCATAACCACACTGTAGGGAACCTCTCCACACTAGACCAGCTGCTCCTAACTGATTATTTCCCTAGGACCAGGTTTCTATGGACACTGAGAGTCAGCTGTCTAGGTGAGATCTTAGTAGGTGGGCTGGACTTGAGTATCTGCCAATGCCTCAGAACAGCAGAAATCATGACGGGGGGGGGGGGGGGGGGGGGGTCTCTGGGAGAATAAGTTGACATTTGGCTAGCTGTCAGCCAGGTGCATACTGGTCACTGGCTCTGTGTCGGTCTCAACTCTGCAGGGTTGCCTGTGTTCTGGAGGATGAAGCATCCTGTGGGTGGAAGCCACATCTGGGCTATCTGCTAGTCATGGTGCTGCTACAACCCATAAGAACATGGTGAAAAAGGTAGCTACATCAGTGAGCTCTGTGGAAGGGTACATTCCTACAGGGATCCAGCTTCAAGAGGGCATGAAGCCTTAGTAGCCTGGGTCCATGATGATGCAAATATGAGAAATCTGGACCTCTCTCCAGACTGTGTTCAGGGGCTGTGAGGGCTCCTCTGTAGTCAGCTGTGGAGGCGATGCTAGAAATATCTAGCTTGCTTACTCCCATACGGAGTGTTGAGATGAGGCTCTTCCTGCTCTAAACCACTAAGATTGCATAAGACAGTGGCCTTTAGGCTGTGTCTTCCCTTAGGAGACTTCATGTTATAAGCAGCATTTGGCTGCAGTTTGGGAGGAGGCAGGATGATCCCATTTCTTGTCATAAACATAGTAGTATCATCTCTTCATCACCACAGAGTGACAGCTTATTCCTAAAGGAAAAGAGTCCCGCCTCTGAACAAAAAGAGGTTGGGACCATGTGGGCATAGGTGCATTAAAACCATATCAGAAAAAAAAAAAACAGCCTTGAGAACTTACTAAACATTGCAGTCCAAGGAAAGAGGCAAGACCCTGACCTGGACCCAGTAAGAAGTGGATGGCTAACACTGTGATGTTGGAAATCCCCCTGTGACCTATGATCTGACCACATGGTATGTTGCATCAGGCAGAGAATTCAGACTGTCTCTGGAGCATCAGCTCAGCTTGGTCTGAATTACTGACTCATCCTACTCAAGTGCCGCCCATCTGTCAATCATTTGCTTGTCTAGACCAGGTACCACAACTCTCCTCCATAGTTGCTCTTTGAAAGAGGAAATCCAACTCTAAGTACCATTAAACAGTTCAATTTACTCTCTTGATAAAGAGGAAGCTAAGCCATCCCTGCCTCCACTACAGAGCAGGGCCCCTCACCTGTGGCATATTTTCCCCACAAAGACATGTGAGAACAAAATAATTTTGAAGTGCTGTTGTTGTCACAGACACCTTGTTGACTGGTGCCTTAAAAGCTTTTGGGTCATTCCCACTCATTTCAGAGGGATGTGGGCCTGAGTAATTGGCCAGGAAATGAAGGCACACAAGCTGTTTGTGCCCCCATTAGCCAGCTAATGGAGGTCACTATGCCTGATTGGAGTCAGATTAATCATTCTGAGAGCTGTACGTGGGGAACTCCAGATTGGTTGTTTTGTTCATCCTGTAATTATGTTTTTGGCCCTTTTCATTGAAGGTATGGTCACAGCTCTCTGTTATTTTCTAAGTGTCTTGCACTTTCTTGTTCCTTTTTTGTGCTCTCTCTGACTTTTCAGGTATTACAGACCTGCTGTGCCAAGAACAGTACCACTGTCACATGGTCAGGCTCCATTGTGGCTCACTGAATTGCTCTGCAATCAATGATGTGAAGGCCATACCTAAGGTCCATAAGTGGCAACTACACATTGAAAATGTCTTCATTGTCCACAGAGAATTGAACTCAACAAAGTCTATAAGCCTTTTTACTCCAACGTCTACAGAGGATGTAGCTCAGTTGATAGAGTGCTTATCCACAAAACACAAAGCCCAGGCTTGACCCCCACAGCCCAGGTTTGACCCCCACAGCCCAGGCTTGACCCCCACAGCCTAGGCTTGAACCCCACAGCCCAGGCTTGACCCCCACTAGTGCATGAACGAGGAATGGTGTCACTCAACTGTAATCCAATCACTCAAGAGGTAGATGCAGACAAATCAAAACTTTAGT
Organism: Lophiomys imhausi; assembly: GCA_907164525.1. NCBI lineage: Eukaryota > Metazoa > Chordata > Mammalia > Rodentia > Muridae > Lophiomys > Lophiomys imhausi. The sequence continues at coordinate 1,298,328 of CAJQZJ010034361.1, forward strand.
CCTCCTCAGCTACACAGTGAGTCTGAGGTCAGCCTCAGACACCAACTCAATATATATACATATATATGGAGAATTTATAATGGAGGGGTAGTGGTATAGGGCTTGCCTAGCATAGCTAAGTCCATGAACTCAATTCCCACTACAGAAAAAAATAAATCTAGCAACTTTACTTTTTCTGTCAAAGAAGATGTCTCCTTTGTGAACAGTTTGCCCCAGAATCACCTACAGTACTGGCATATGGTTGTCACCTGTGTTCTGTTACTGTCTGTAGTTTTACCTAATGAAGAGGTTTGCATAGTGCTTGACAGCATTTGACTCAGGTTTCATTGACAATGTATAGTTAAGAAGTTTGTAGGCTACAGAGCCACCAACCACGGAATTTGATTCTGGCTCTATGTTTAATGTTGGACAGTTTAACGCTGTCCAACTTACCCAGTGTGGCACAGCAAGGCAAGTACCTATGGCTCATAAACCTTTTTGAGGTCATTAGATATATTTTCATTTTAATTCTTTTACATTTATAAGAAAACAAGTGTGAAATGATGAATGCTAATAATTATTCCAGCCCAAATTATACTTGTCTTTTAAGCATTGCAGTCATAAAATATAGTTGGTGATTTTTACTTGAAATAAGAGGCCTCCAAGCAAAAAGGGTGGGAGCTTCTGAAAGCTACCACATTGCTCTGACTTTTAGCAGATGTAACTAAGGTAGTTCTAAGGGCTTAAACAATATAAGAGAGGTAAAAACAAAATGTCAATGCTGTAACCCTGAACCAGCTTCAGTCAGTCTCTCCATGAAAGCAGTGGGAGTAGACTTCTGCAACAAATGAGAAGGACTTTTCTTTTCAACCATCCTTGTCAAATATAGAACACAACCCTTTGAAACGATTGTTCCTTTTTATCCTATATATCAGTTATTTACTTTAATATTTTTTATTTCTGGGCCTGAGTGTGTATGCTAAAACACATTTGCTTACAAAGCTTGTTTATGACTGTCCAGGAATGGTGCTGCCCACAGTGGACAAGTCTTCTTACATCAACTGACATAATTAAGATAATTCCTCACAGAGGCCCTTCTTTCTGGTGATACGTTGTGTCAAGTTGACATTAAAACGGCCACACTCAGCTACATAGAGAACCTGAGGCCAACTACATAAGATGCTGCCTGAAGAAGTTAAAAAAAGTGGGGGGAGGAGGAGGAAGGGAAAGAGGGAAAGGAGGCAGAGAAAGGAAAGGCAAGGGACGAAACCAAGGAAAAGGAAGACACAGAAGCAGTATCTGCCACCACCGTCATTTCACCAGTGGTAGGGGTCAGAAACGGTGGTGGGAGCAGAATGTGATAATGTCATAAGTTCATGGATTCCATCTTCTTTCTGTTAGTTAACAACTTGTTTTGTGTGAGAGTCCCTTGATCTGAGATAATGTTCTGCGGAATCCCGTTTTGGTAGACTAGCCGTTGGTCAGTCACGTTGATTGGCACTACAAATAGAAAAGGCAAATCCTTGCCCAGCAAAAACAGAACATTGCCTTTGACAAGGTGAAGAGATCTCATCCATTCAACTTGCCTGTGAAATAACTGATATATTCCTTCAAGGAATGGTGCCCCATCATTACCATTCACAATGGATATGTGTTATTTTGGCTGCCTACCATACAAATAGTCTCCTTATTTGAGAAGATTCCAACAACAGTGAGAGATCAGAATTCAAATCCTATTATAGAAGTCAGAGGAGGAGGGCATCACATTGCCCCTTCCCCAGAACTAAAAGGTTGTCAAGATGCCTCTCTTAGTTCTTTATTCTCAAGATAGGACCAGTCAGCTTTTAATCATTGGACAATGTTTTACATAGCCCAGGGTGGCCTCAGATTCTGTTTGTAGCTGAGTATGGAGGTTAGTTTTAATTGCCAATTTGACACAATGTAACATCAGAGAGAAGGGCCTCTGAGAAGGTCTGTAAAGGATTAGTCACAGGAGTTAAAATACTGGGATCCCATGTTGGGAGAGTTCTGTAGCTTAACAACAGTGACCCCACAGTTGATTAGCCATGGGTAACCATGGTGACAGCATCCCTATGAAAGTCTCAACTTGGTGGTGCTTCCTTTGTTTCCTGCTGGGATTGTTGATGATGGTGGTTTGTTGTTATTGTTGTTTGATTTTTTTTATTTGTTTGTTTTGTTTTGACACAGGGTCTTACTATGTAGTCTACACTCATAGTAATCCTCCTGCCTCAGCCTCCCAAGCTCTGGAATTACGGTTGTGCCCCATATTTCATGATCTGGACTTTATATCCCCAGTATTTTTTACTCTAACACTTCCTATGACTCTTTTTTTTTTTAATCTTTTTAAGTTGTCCAAGGTCAGTGTTTTGTTGCAAAATTGGAGAATCTGAACAAAAATGTATCCTTTTCTTAACACTAATCATGCAGTTGGCATGGAAGGCAGTGGCAGGCCACAGACAGACAGCCAAATCCATTGTCTATTGCACTAGAAATACTCCTAGTCATGCAAACATGTCTCTTTTTTAGCTACTATGACAGTCTATCACAGATATTCTTTAAACTACCCAGTAATCAAGTTGCTAAGAGACAAGCAACATTTGCTTATCTAAATACAAGAGATGGTTAGGGCATCTTCAAAAACCCCTAGAGATCTGCAGAATATGGCATTCAAAGATGTTATCTTAAATCAAGATTTTTTTTGATATCGAGACATATCAGCGCCTGACAGCACCCCCTATTCTACTCCAAGTAGAAGATAAGCATCGAAGAACCTCCACTGTAAGATGGTTGATTTAGGGGCAAGCCTTTTTCTTGGCATGAAAAAACCCCTTGCACCAACTGCAGACAGACTGCTGTCCAAAAAGGACAAAACTTGGTAGCAGGGAAGTCGACAGCCTAACTCTGCCAAGACAGGGTAGGTAAGTCCTTCATAA
>CAJQZJ010034361.1:1301660-1313976 GCA_907164525.1 Lophiomys imhausi
CATTGGGAAGGTATACTGGGCCAATTTAATCTCATAAATGTGGCATAATTATATCTATTGTTTTGTATAATACTTACTGTTATAAGAGAAGGAACCAGCTGTTGGACTGAAAGGGGAAACCTCTGGAGGGAAGAGGGTGGAAGGGCGGGTTGGGAAGGGGGAATAGGGAGGGGTTTGTTACTGAGATGTAACTTGAAGAAAAAAAAATAAAGTATTTATATAAAAAAAAAAAAAAAAGAAAGGCAGATACCCAGGCAAGCTCAGAATGAGCAGTATGGCAAAACCATTCATACAGGTCAACATAACCCCATAGCCTGCCCATTTGGGGAAGCACCTCACTAAGGAGAGACCCTTGAACTATGTCAGAGGCAGCAGATGTGGTTCTTGTAACCAAACAAGCACCATATTTGCCCCACTTATATTTGATTTGTGAATGCCAGTGACCAAAGTGTACCTAATGTAAGCAATTTGCACCCATTCTGACACGTGACTTGTCTTTCTTCCTCCTGAGAAGAAATGGTTGGAAAGGAGAAATAATCACACCTTCACCACCATGGTTTTTTTTTTCTCCTAAAGTTAATGTGTTTGTTAAATACAGCAGTATTTACTTCCAAATAATTCTGAAGCCAGTCCTCTCTCCCTGTCTTTCTTGCTCTAGCTCCCTTTTATTCCCTTCTCTTCCCTCCTTTCTTTCTTTCCTTTTTCCCTCATTTTCTTCCTCCTTTCCTTACATCCTTCCTGCCTTCCTTCCACACACCATCTTATCTATCACAAATTTTACTTTATAAAAGTTAATATGCCCTTTCTTTTAGAGGAATTAATGAGACCGAGAAATGTGAAAACCAGAAGCAATAATCATAAAAAACACATTATATGAGATATTTTTAGTTTTTGATGTATTTCCCTCAAGAATTATTTTTTGCTCATTGAAGTCTATGCTAACAAGTGATAAGGTGAGAAGTACAAATGTATATGCCTGCACTTGTACAGCATTTGTATTATCTATCCTGCTTACCCACTTAACATTTTATGAAAAATTTCTCTAAACATAACATGTTATGACAATCATATCCTATCATATAACATTTTTTACCCATTCTTCTGACATTTAGATTGCTTCCAAATGATGCCACAATCAAAACAAATTTATAGTAACTCTTTTCTCACATACCTAATTGCTCTTTTAATGTAGTAGAATTACTAGGTTAAAAGACATAAAATTATTAGTCCATTAAAAGCACATTTTGGGGACTGACTGGTTTGCTCAGTGGTTAACAGCACTTGCTGCTATTCCAAAGGAAGCATATTAGATGGCTCACAGCCACCTGTAATTTTAGCTCAGGGGACTGAATACTGTCTACTTGCCTCATTGGGAACCTGCACACATGTGGTATACACTCACACATACACATACGCATTAATAAAAATACATTTAAAACTTTAAGAATATCCTTAAAAGCATATTTTGAAGTTCCTTTCAGCAGTGTTTTACTAGCTTGCACTTTCAATTTGATTTTAGCAGAAAAAGATGAGCAGCTATTCTGGCTCACACCCTCAGCAACATTTGCACAAGGCAATCTCACTTGTAAAACATCTTAATTGACTGGATGAGTGTTATTTCCATGTTGCCTAACATATTTAAATTATAAGTCATGCTGGAGGCATGGCTCGGTTGGTAAAGTGCCTACTGTGTGAGCATGAAGACGTGGCTCCATCCTCTTGGACCCATGTCAAAAACCAGGCAAAATGGAGCTTGCAATAGCGGTGCTGGGGAGGCAGGGACAACCACTCTAGCCAATCAATGAGCTCTGATGTCAGTGAGAGGATCTGTCTCAAAAATAAACAGAGACCTGCCCCTAGAGGCATTGCAGATGTGACTGCTATGTCACATATGCATTAGCACATGGCAGAGAGGAGAGAGGCTATGTCTACATTCAGTGTTCTGACCTATGAACATCTAAATGAATAGTAGTCTAACATTCCTGAGGGGGAAGGCAAGCTAGATACCAACACCACTTTGGTGCCATGGCATAGCCTGTGATGACTACCAGACCAGTACCAGGCAAGCACCAGATAGGCTCCTAGGACAAGAAACAAGCCAGAAACTAGAAGAACTCTGCCTGGCCCTGGATGTGGGAGTTGTGGGTGAGCCAGCCCTGAGGGAGTGAGTGTGGGAGAGCCAGCCCTGTCCTCTGTCTGCTATGTGGTAGTGTTGGCTAGGGAGAGATGCCCTCCCCTCCCTTTTGACCTCACCACCATTGGCCAACAGGAGATCTGGCCCAGATGGGGTCACAAGAGCAGGTGAGCTGTCCCTGCCCCTCACATGCTGCAGCACTCGGGAGAGCAGACCCTGCACCTTTCCATAGTAGGAGGGGCCAGGCAAGTGAGGGTTGCAGGTCCAGAACCAGGGCTTTGAGTTGGCCCACCCCAATATCTACACCATGGATGAACTCCTGGAGTACAAGAAGAGGTCAGTTCCACAACCCAGGACTGCAGGATCTCCATCACACAGGACAGTTATGACATATCTTAGAGGAGTTCCAGTGAGGTTCCAGTACTGACAGAGTAGTGGAAACCAGGGGCCTTGTACCAAGGAGTCATTATAGTGAACATTTACAAGCAAAATGTGTGGACAAAGGGGAATACTGTGGACATGCTGAGATACACTTCAGCTTCTACAATGAGCTGTAATTTTTTTATGCTGGGATAGATTGTAAGGGTGGAGGGTGGGTCTGCGGGGAGGTGGGAGATGAGAGGGAACAGGGTGCATGATGTGAAATTCACAAAATAAAAATTTTTCAATTAAATAAAAAGAAGTATGAGTCTGAAACCAGGCAGGATGTAATGCCTGTAACACTAGCAACATGGGATAAAGCAGAAAGTGTCAAGAGTTTGAGGCTACTGTGAGCGTGATTGAAAAGAAAGAAAAAAAAAAGAATCCAATCTCAAATACTTGAAAAATAAATAGTTTAAATAAAATAATGATAAGAAGAAGAAATAAATAGGGCGCCGTGGCTTAGTTGGTTAAAGCGCCTGTCTAGTAAACAGGAGATCCTGGGTTCGAATCCCAGCGGTGCCTTCATAGCGCACATTTTTGGGCTGGAGAGATGGCTCAGCAGTTAAGAGCACTGGCTGCTCTTCCAGAGGTCATGAGTTCAATTCCCAGCAACCACATGGTGGCTCACAACCATCCATAATGAAATCTCGTGCCCTCTTCTGGCACCGATATACCTGCAGACAGAACACTGTATACATAATAAATAAATCTTTAAAAAAAAAAAAAAAGAAAGAAAGAAATAACAGAGAGCAATGAAGGAAGCCACCTAGTGTGGACTTCTGGCCTCCACAAATGCATGCAAACAGACAGGAACACATACGCACATCCAAAAAACCTGTGCTCCGCCTTGAGACTGAAGGTGCCACTCACCTGTTATTTCACACTTACAAACGTACAACTTAGTAGGGAAAAATGCAGGTGCAGTTTCTTCATCAGAAGAGTGACTAGTATGAGCTAGTTAGCTTATTTTAAGAAGGAGAAAGGTTATCTTGAGTATAATTTCTTACTATGATTTACTAACCGTAGCAATGAGCAGTAACTCAATGATTCAGTAATGAGCATGTCTGCCACTGACTGTGCAAACAAATTCTATGTGTTATGTTCTCTATCCTGCGGTGGACCCTTTTCTGCAAGGGTCTCAAAGTTCAGTAGTTTTATCTGAGTCTCAATCTCACAGCAGCCTTGATTTGTCTCCACAAAGCAATTTCTTAAAAGCAATTGCAAGCTATCTAGCAATTGCTAGATAAGGTCTACTGGAGAAACAAGATGCTGGGGGCAGATAGGTCATATAATTTGTGGAGGAAAGGACTCCAGAAAGTGGCAACTCAAGTACCATTGACCCAGACAGTGTGTGCTGGAGAAATTGATGCTGGCTTGCATCTTTGCAAGGATGTGGATTCTAAGCTGTCTGGGTGGCCTCATAGTAAGAAGTATTTTGGAAAACATCTTTCAACTCAAGTGCCATCACGGCACTTGCTTCAATTTCTAAAGCACAATGATATTTTAAACCAGTCCTTGGATGCAGGATTTTTCAACCAAGTTTATAACCTGTCATGGCTGGTTCATGTTATTTTATTTAAAAAAAAAATGGTTTTAGAACTTGGTGCTTTAGGAAGAATGCCATCTTGCTTTGACATGCAATCATTGCCTATATAAGAGTGCATTTCTGGACTTCCTTATGTGGTTTACATGTCTAGTCCTGCACATGAACATCCACTCAGTGCCTCCTCATCTTTTCTTTGCTGTAGCCTGCTCTCCTTGGTAACTGGATCACATTTTTATCCTTGCACCCACATTAATTAAGGATGCATTAAGGCTATTCACATACAAAAGCAAAGCTTTGTGAAATATAAACTGAGCACTTTATTAAGAAGGTAACTAAAAGTCACATGATTTTTATTGTGTTAACACTAAAATTAGCCGAACAGAGTAACTGCATTTAAAATCAATAGTGGTGAGGGCATGAAAGAGACTACAAGTCAGGTAATCCGGGGGGAAATTGGCATTGTGCATCAAAGCCATAAAAATGCCTGTCCTTGTCGGACAAGCAGTTCCAACTACTAGAAATTCATCGTAAAAAAAAAATTACTTTTGCAGAAAGATTTATGTGCAAAATATTCATTGTATCATTGCCCACAAAATTAAAAAAATAGAAATAACCCAAGAATCCAATAATAGGAAGATACCAGATTGAGACACATAAAACTGATTATATTCAACTACCTCAGTGCCCATGTAGCAAATACATTACAAAGGTTGGACATAATTTATAAACCAGATTCATGAATTAAAGAATCATGGGGTGAAAGAATATCTAATGGAGTGAAAAATATCACAATGTATTGGTTACAGAGAAAAAGAGGGTAAGTGAACAAAATGTCCTTTGCAGTGTTAGTCGGATACATACTTGTGTGATAACTTGAATCACATATATTACCTATGGTGTGGGACTATGAATTTATATATACGCACAGTTGTGTGTGTGTTGCCTTTAGTTGGCTATGATAATTTTGCATTGTTTTGGCAATCATAAAACACATTAACTAACACACACACACACACACACACACACACACATTTGCTCAAGAAAAAAAGTCACTTTGCTTCCACTTGGAGTCCTTTCACAAACTTGTCATTGACCCCTCTTCATTTGCAGCTGAATGCTGGTCATGGAAGTCAAGCATTGTACTGGTCACTCTAGGATTGGCTCTGTGGCTGAATAGCTGAACGAGGAGCTGTAAGAATGAGCATTCTTTGTGCTTCCTAGATGGCCAAAACATGCTCAGTGGAGGGAAAATTTTCAAAGGGATACTCTTCCCTGAGAGATTTGATTCCCATCAGCCTAGGGAAGTCTGGGAGGTGGCAGGCAAGGTTGAGCAGTGTATTCGGCAGGACAGTAAAGGCCAAGGAAAAGTTGTTGGGGTTCCTGCAAACCAGCTTAAGCTCATGACAGAGAAATAAAAGAAAAACAAAAGCCATAGGGTGTCTAAAGCTGCACTCACTGTACTGTGGGGCAATGGCTCTGATACTGTTTCCCAGAAGGATTGGAGGGTGAACTGGAGAGAAAGGATGATAGTCCCCTGAGCGCCAACGTCCAGCTCCAACCACAGAGAAATGCAATTGAACGGATTCCATAACACAACCATGTTATAGAATCGAGGAAATGGCGAAAGATACGAGGAAATCTAGGCTTACTTTAACCCACATGGCTTCTTTAAAATCTAGATTCAGTTCCTTCATCATTTGGCATGCTTCCTGGGAAGGGCTTCGCGGACACTCCTGATGACCTCCCTTCCAGGACTTCAGGGTTCCTGACTCAGTGACGATAAGGGGCTCTCTGCAAGGTCTTATAAAGCAAGAAGTTGAAAAAAAAAAAGCCCAGATAGCATTGCTGGGGAAATGCAGAGCTGCTAAGTCGTTCTCATGGGCAGAGACTGCATGTGGGCAAGCATGGTAGCTGCAGTCCCTCTCCTCAGCGGCTGGTAGCAGCAGCAGGCAGGGATGGTCTCAGAGATAATCCTAGAGACTATTTTTTGAGGCAGGTGACCTTGCCCAATCTCTCTGACTCCATGTTTCTCTCTGTAAGATGAAGGTAATAATAACTTGAGTTAAGGGGTCTCATGAAAACTAAATGAGGCAAACTGAGGAAAACAACATTATTAGACATCATAAAAGGCCTACGGTGTTGGGACTCAGCATCTTCACTATCCTTTTGTCTTCTAAACCAGCAGTAACTAGTGCTGGTTCCTCTGATCCACCTCACTAAGAAACATGGTGTACTTTCTATGACAGAAATGTTCAAGGGAAGTTATGGAAGCTGAGGCAGGAGGATTATAAATTGAGGACAGAATGGGCTATATGAATTCCATGCCGGCCTTAGTTAAAGAACAAGATTGTGTTCCCAAAGAGAGGGGAGAGCTGCTGGGTTGTAGCTCAATGGCAAAATGCCTGCCTAGCATGCAGGACACCTTGGGTTCAATCATCACAAAGAGGGGTGGAGTACTTCTGAGTTCTCAAGTCTTTGTGTCTTCTAAGTACATTTGTTCTTGTCCTTTTCTGTGAACAAGCATACCAATGCTGTGTTTCAAAGGTAATGCCGAATCGTTGCGCTGCTTATCTCAGAAATAAGGTCATTTAAACCTGTATTGTGGGGGGTCTGGAGAGATGGCTTAGCAGTTAAAAGCACACACGGAAACAGGGTTTTGTAGCTCAGGCTGTTTGCTAAGTCTGACCTTGAACAACTTATCAGTGTGTGTGTGTGTGTGTGTGTGTGTATCTGGAAGTCAGAGGATAACTTTGTGATCGTTCTATCATGTGGGTCTCAAGAACTGAACTCAGGTTGTTAGACTTGGCAGCAAGTTCCTGTATTTGCTAAGGCATCTTGCCTGCCTAGCATTGGATTTTAAGAAGTCTTAAATTTGGTGTGACTACTGGTAGGTTGCCTATGTGCCAGAGGATGACCCTACATCAGTGTGCATATGGGCAGCACTCTATATGGATATATAATAAGAAGCCCCAAATATGCTTAGTTTCACTTAACATGGCATTTTACAAATGAAGGACATGAAATTCACTCTGAAAACATGGTGATATTTCTAATTTACTTTCAAATAAAGTTAGCATAGACTCAGCCTGTGGGCCTAAATGAAAAGGAAAGCTGAGGGAGTCATCTAGCAGCTTCAACACCAAAAGTAGTGAATGAGAACACTTGTGTTATTAGTATCTCAAAAAGTCCTACAACTTGAAGTATTTTTGACAAATATATGAAAGCCCTGAAAAAAATCCTACAGTTTTCTAATTGGCTTGGCATAAACATTAGAGACTCTTTTTTATTGGTGAGAGTACTACTAAGGAGCAGGGTGAGCTGTGAAGACAAGCTCTCGTTGGTAAAACCAAAAGCAGTGAAGGTGTATGGACAGGCTGGATGAGCATTGGAAACACTCCCCGTTCTTTTTTGGAGAAGGCACACGTACCAAGCACGTCCTGTCTTGTTTTACCTGTAGGAATGGTGGCAAAGTCTTAGTCCTCTATGTCGTATGAATTAGATATTGGACTTTGGTGTTGCCTTGGTGTTTGTTGTAGAAGGAATGGATCTTTCACATAAGATGGAAGCTGTAGCTGGATTTGGTGCCACACCTCTGTAATCTCAGTCCTCAAGAGGGTTGAATCATCACTGTTGCAAGTTCAAAGCCAGCCTGGGCTACAAAGTGAGTCCACAATAAGTCCATTGAGTTGCAGAGTGAAATTCTGTCTCACTAAATACCAACAATTTTTTTTTTTTTAAAATAGAGAGTGTGGGCCTAATCAGTCTTTTCAGAACAAAATTATGTGAGCCATACTTCATTAATTTTTCTGTTGCTACAGTAGAATGTTCTACAACCATAAACTTTGGGGAGACAGAGTTTATTTTCTCATACACTTCAGAGGACATAAAGTCCATTACGGTGGGGAAAGCCCATCAGCAGAAGCCTAAGGCCAGCCTGGCAGTCAAGAAGCAAGCCAATGTCATTTCCTCTGCACACAGGAAGCAGAGAGAGGGAGACAGAAAGAGACAGAGACAAAGAGAAAGTGGGACCATGCTATAAAACCTCAATCCCACCACCAGCGATGTACTTTCTCCTGCATGACTCTGCCTCCTAAAGTTTCTACAACCTCCCCAGCTGGGGACCAAATATTAAGCACATGAGCCTATGTGTTCAAAGCACAGCACACATGTGTGCACAGATGAATGTCTGTTTACTAGATATCTGCACGTGTACAGCAATGGTCTGCCAGTTGCTTTCACTATGTCTTAACAGTGGCAACATAGTGAGGAGCTGAACTTCACTCACATCAAACATTTTCAGTGACTATTACCTTAAAAACAGACAGGCTGGGACGAAGGATGCAGGTCAGGTGGAGACACCTGCCTGGTTTACATGAGGCCCCGGGCTTAATCTCCTGCACCCCAAAATAACAAGAGAATATAAAAATAGTAACTACAAGAGTCAAGTATTCTCAGGGTTTTGTTTGCAATGTAAAAAAAAAATCACCTTTAAAAATATTAGATAAGCCAGGTATGGTGATGCCTTCCTTTAATCTCCTCACTAGAGAGGCAGAGACAGGAGGATCTCTGTCAACCTGCTCTATAGAGCTAGTTATGGGTCAGTTGGGGCCACACAGTAAAACTCTATCTTAAGAAACAAAACAAGGGCTGGAGAGGTGGTTCAACAGCTAAGAGCACTGGCTGCTCTTCCACAGGACCCGCTTTCAATTCCCAGCACCCACATGGCAGCTCACAACCGTGTAACTCTAGTTCTAGAGGATCCAACACCCTCACATATGCATACCTGCAGGCAAAACATCAAAGCACATCAAATAAAAATAAATAATTTTTGGAAAAAGAAAGAAAGTAAAAGTTTAGATAAGCGGGCTGGAGTTAGAGCTCAGTGGTAGAGTATTTGCCTAGCTCTCATGAGGTCCTGGGTTCAATCCTATTAGTGAAAAAAAAAAACAAAAGGATAAAAATATTAGGCAGTGTGAGCTGAAGAACATAAGATCTATAAATGGGGAAATAGATGAAAAAATAATTCTAGCAAGTTAAGGGAGAAAATGACTTCTCTTGAATGTATAGCCAATTATGTATTTATTTCTCTGACCGTATTACCTCAGGCAAGGGAGAATGGCCAGAGGAAATGAACAAACCTATTGAGAATGTGTCTGGTGCACCTGCCTGGGAATTAGTCACTGAGCTGTAGAGTCCCACCAGCCTCTCAGTTCTGTCTGGAACAAAAAGATGACAGAGAAAATAACTTCTCATTGCTATGTCAATATAACAGGTAACAGCTTTGCACAGAGCCCATGAATCAAAGCAAAAAATAAAAGCAGCCTAACCCCTGTGTGCTTTAATGGATGTTCTGAGCTGATAAACATAGCTGGACTATTCTAGAAATTGAGCTATTTTTGATGGCCCCTGCTACTGAGACTGAACTAAGAAAGGAAATTTCCCCTTCTGACAAGCTGACTTCCTCTTGGCAACAAAGGAAAGGATCAGAAAGAATTCTGCAAAAGGAACAAACATTTACAGGTAAAGGTCACCTGCTCATGGTAGCATAACAATGTCCAGACTCTGTGGCTTCATGTGTCTAACTCATCTTTCACAGAAATGTCCCTCAGGTAAACATAAACATTCTAGCAGGAAGATTCAGTCAAGTTCCCAGAATCAGTAAACAAAATCCTTGACAATAACTGTCGCGTCCCTCTCGACCGGCAAGAACGACGCAACTCGCAAAAGCTCTTCTCAAGCAGTTTATTCAGGTCCCTTGAAAACAGTCTTCCGAATGCCCGGGCAGACCCAACCCACAGGCTAAATACTAAATGAACAGCCAATCAAGTAAAGCCACGTAGTGCAATCTTAGAGGCCCACGTATGCGGAAGCAAGCCAGATCAGCGGTCTTTGCCAAATATGGACTTGTTTACCACCGAGAGCGCTCACCGTCGGGCTGGTGGAAGGCGGAGACCAGCGCCATCTTTAAGGCGCGGCACGTCGCAGCTCTCTACAAATAACCTCCTAACAAGAAGCATTAGTTGACCCTAACCTAAGGGGCCATACCAGCAGTGTGTGCCAGTGGCTTCCTCTGTACTCCTACCATGGAGGGCTAGCATAAAATTTCCTTTGAGGGCCAGTGAGCAGATAAGGATGCCCGCCACCAAGACTGACAACCTGAATTGGATCCCAAGATCCCACATGGTACGGGAAGACAACTTATCCCTATTACTTATCCTATGACCTCTACATTTCCACACACATGTGAACACACACACACACACACACACACACACACACACACACACACACAGAGTAGAAGCACTTGCATTAAGTATTTTGAAAATCATTACACATTCCTGTAAGCATCCATTGGTAGAGCTATGAATAAAGAAAGCAAGATACACATGTAAGGTGCACTATTATCCAGTCTTTAAAAAGCAGGGCAGCAGAAACGGTTTAGAACTTAAGAGCACTTGTTGCTCTTCCAGGGTACTGGAGTTTGGTTTTCTGCACTAACATCAGACAGTTGGGTGCTCACAGACAGAGGCACACAAACGTAAATAAAAGTAAAATGCAAAGAAGACAGGAAAGCATCCCTGTCACGTCATGACATGGATGAAGCTTTGGGATAGGATGGAGTTAAGTGAAAGCAAATGCCACAATCCTACTTACCAGGGGATTTAAAGCAACGTGATTTATAGACAGAGGTTGCCCTGAGCTCAAGGAAGGAGGGAAAGACAACTGTCAGAGAAGTCTGTTGTGTCATCTGTCAGGACAGAAGACTGAAGATCGGCTGCACACAATGCCGGTGTGGGTAAGTCCACTGAACTACACAAGGACAAGGGTGAAGAGGGTAAAGTCATACTTGGGTTGTTTACCACAATGAATGTTTATTTTCAGTTAAAAAAATTATAGCATAGATTCCTTAGGCAAAATACTGTGTTTCATTGTTGAAATTTTGTTTGTGTGTACCTTGTTTTATTAGGTACGCATGTGTACTAAGATAATAAAAGCATTAACATACAAATAATGGTTTATTAGAAAACAATCTATTTGCATCTTAAGACTTTTGAAACGTTTTTATTTATGTGTGTCTGTATGCCACCAGAGAGGCTATTGGATCCCCTTGGCACTGGAGTCCCAGGAAGTTGTTAGCCACCTGTAGGTGCTGGGAACAGAACTCTGGCCCTCTGGAAGACCAACAAGTTCTCTTAAGTGCGAGGCCATCACTGCAGCCCAGATCTCCTTGCACTGTGTTGGAAGAGATGGAAGCTACCAGGACCACAGGAGGGTAGTTAGTTGGAGGCCTCCACTGGATTCTGAGCATTTAGACATTCCCTTCACTTTCTGCCCCAGGGGTTCTGATACCTCAGCTAGTGTTACTGCCCTGGAATGAAGCTGTGATAGAACCCAGCCACTCTGTCCCCTCTGGGATCAAGAGAATGCAGACTGGCAATGGGCAATCTGGAACTGCCTGGCTCTCTTGTCAATCCTATTAGATTGTCTCCTGTCTGCCCTTGGGGTGTGCTAGCTGGATTGGGTGATGACCAAAAGTGACGGCCTTGGGCCAGGGCTGTGACCAAAAATCACACCAACTTAGAGGGAAGCGGCTGAAGTGGAAGCCTGGGCCAACTATCCTCTGGCCACATTTCTTCCTGTGATAATGCAGGGCTGGCGGAAGGTCTGGCCATCATCTCAAGCACCCTACTCTTCAGTTCATCGGTGACAGGCCAATGGCCAGTCAGCAGAACATGGTGGAGGATGACTGGGTGAGAATACTGTTTGCATGGAGATACCCACCCACCGTGTGACTCTCTCAGGAGCAGCATGCCAAGAAGAGGAGTCATGGGGTAGAAAGGCCCTGAAGTGGGTGAGCTAGGCACCAGGGAAGCACAGCAAGGCCAACGGGCTGCAGCAGAGGGAGGACAGTGAGCCGGCGGGGGCCAGATGTGAGGGATCTACACTTGCTACTTTAATGCAAAGCCATTGGAGGTTCTTAAGTGAGGAAAGGTTGATGCCATAATTGTTCTTATACCGTTGCTATTGTTCTGTGAAGATAGAACCTGCCGCAGATATGAAGAGTGCCAGCAGAGATGAGTTAGGAGCTGTGACAATGGACAGGGCTGGAGAGAGAGAGCGGGTTAAACAAAGTAATGTGCTTTGACATAGTCAGTCCCCACCCCAACACACACACACACACACACACACACACACACACACACACACACACA
>CAJQZJ010034361.1:1322936-1334637 GCA_907164525.1 Lophiomys imhausi
TTATGAAGGACTTACCTACCCTGTCTTGGCAGAGTTAGGCTGTCGACGTCCCTGCTACCAAGTTTTGTCCTTTTTGGACAACAGTCTGTCTGCAGTTGGTGCAAGGGGTTTTTTCATGCCAAGAGAAAGGCTTGCCACTAATTCAACCATCTTACAGTGGAGGTTCTTCGATGCTTATCTTCTACTTGGAGTAGAATAGGGGGTGCTGTCAAGCGCTGATATGTCTCGATATCAAAAAAAATCTTGATTTAAGATAACATCTTTGAATGCCATATTCTGCAGATCTCTAGGGGGTTTTGAAGATGCCCTATCCATCTCTTGTATTTAGATAAGCAAATGTTGCTTGTCTCTTAGCAACTTGATTACTGGGTAGTTTAGAGAATATCTGTGATAGACTGTCATAGTAGCTAACAAAGAGACATGTTTGCATGACTAGGAGTTTGTTTTAACTATCCTAGACCGTTTTAGACGGTTGGAATCAAGAGGTCAGAGCTTCACATTTTATTTTTAAGTATCTCTAGGTATGATACCATTGGGAAGCATTATCTTTAAATTTGTATCAATATACAAAGATCTGTTCAATTGTGGTTAAATATACTCTTAATTATGTATCAATATACCAAGATCAATGCCTATGTAGCCCAATATAATCTTAATATTAAGTCCATATGCAAGGGTCAATACCATTGTGGCCAACTATAATCTTAATTTTGTATCAATATACAAAGATCAATACCGATGTAATCCAATACAATCTTATTTTTGCACAATAAACAATGGTCAATACCACTTTAGCCAAATAAACTACTAATTTTGTATCAATATACAAAGGTATAAGGGCATATTCAATAATCTGCCCCTTCTTCTTGGACCTTCCTGTGCTATGTCTATATCTCATTTTTCTCAAGCCCATGCACTCCTACCTAGGAGAGGAAGAAGGATACAGAAAAGGAAAAGTAGGAATTCCCTGGGGCTAACCTCCAAAATCCATTAAGACAGGATCATTTATCAGCTTGTAGTCTCTTCCCCTACATAACAGAGTTTTCAGTTATCCTTCAAATAACCAAAAAGAAGGGCGGAGAAACACCCTCCCCACCCTCTGGGCATGGGACATCGCTCTCTTAAAGTGACTTCCTGCTGATTTGGGTCGTAGTAGACCTGTTTGGGGCCCGAACCCAAATGGGAAAAATGATTAAAAATGTTAGTACAATCCTTTTATGTTCAGTCCTTCTGTTCTCAGCTGTTTAGATGACCTAAGGGGTTTGTAGGCAGAAGCTGATCTTGCAGGTTTCACTGAGGTTCCTCCCGGGGCATGGTGTAGAGCTGAGCGGTCCCAGTGACATTGGATTGCTGTGGTGGTTGAAGGCCCCCAATGGAGACAGCTATTGAGGAAGTCTGCCAGGCAGAATCCACTGGGTCACTCGTCCTCCTTGGTGCCTGATTCTGCTCTCTGCTGAGGATTCCGCTGTCCGCCGTCCCCAGGCTCCCCTAATGGACACTTCGATTCTCCTGGAACGATAAGAACAGAGCCCTGCCCCAATCCCAACCCTAGGACAATTGCCCTCTATTTTTTTTTTGGGGGGGGGGATGGGGGGGCTAGTTAGCACTTCTCCTGAAGCAAATTTGGCCTTCTGACAACATACAAAGCGTTATCTTTCAATCCAGGTTAAGGAAGAAATCATTCTGTCACCTTGGAGCTAAACCAGCTCTAGTGTATATATTTTGAGATCCCAAACGACAATCTGCCTGCATCGAGAAGGCCTTTTGTAAGTAGCCTCCAAACCTAGGTCCCTCCAAATCCCATGTGTGTGTCTCTGAACTCTAATTATTGGGATCAGGGACCTGTGTTTCCCATCTGAAGGGATCAAAGATGTATTCCACCACTCCTGGATCGAAGTCTTTCTCTATTTAGAGTTTGCCCTGCATCAGGCTGACCCTGAGCTCGGGGATCTGCCCGTTTCTGTCTCCAGTGTGCTGGGAGCTGGGACCAAGGGTGTACTCTTCTTGAATGGTGGGACCAAGAGTATGCACCCTCACCACCCCGCTCCGTATGACTCCAGAATACATAAGACCACCAACTCTACAGTGCTCCCCACCAGCACCCCCCCTCCCCCCCGTCTCTGCTGAAGTCAAAGGCATGGGCCAATACCACAATTCTCTTGTATTTTACCTTAGCTCCACGTCTTCTCTACACCTGGAGGTCTGCAAAACCAGGCCGAATGGCTGTATCCTCTGTTCCATTCACAGTGTTTCAGCCCTGCCCCCTGCTTTTTTTTTTTTTAGTTAATAAATTTATTTGTTTGTTGCTTCAGGTTACATCCTTATCATATTGTCCTCTTTTCCCGCTACCCAGCCCCACCCTCCCATGCTCTACCCCCTGACCCTTCCGTCTTGTTCCTCTGGGGTGGAGTGTCCCTGCCTAACAGTCTCTCACCACAGATCAGGAGTCATATGAGGGCCAAGAGCCTCTTCATTCACCGGGAGCCTAAGAGGCAGTACTGACAGTGACTGGTGTCTCATTGCTACTGGGGGAATACTAAAAAAAAAGACCAACAAACACACAAACCCACAAAAACAAAGAATATCAACAAAAAAAGAGAGGAAAAAGAGAAGGGAAAAGGAAAAAGAAAAAAGAAAAAAGAAGGAAAAAGAAAAAGATAAAAAAAAATTATGTCCTTGTTCCTTTTGATGTGTTGGTTGTAGTACAGATATCCTGTATGATATAGTTAAAATCCTACTATAAGTGAATAGATGCCATGTGCATCCTTCTGAGACTGGGTTAGCTCACTCAGGATGAGCTCCTCTAGATCCATCCATTTGGTTGCAAATTGCATGATTTCATTGTTTCTGATAGCTGAGTAATATTCCATTGTATAGATGTACCACAATTTTTTAATCCATTCTTCAGTTGAGGGACATCTGGGTTGTTTCCAATTTCTAGCTATTACAAATAAGGCTGCTATGAACATAGATGAGGAGACTTCCCTATGTCTCCGTGAGAGGTCCTTTGGGTATATACCCAGAAGTGGTATGGCTGGGTCTTGAGGCAAGGTTATTCCTAGATTTCTAAGATATCGCCAGACAGACCTCCATAGTGGTTGCACAAGTCTGCACTCCCACCAGCAATGGAGTAGGGTTCCCCTTTCTCCACACCCTCGCCAGCATGCGCTATCATTTGAGCTCTTTATTTTAGCCATTCTAACAGGTGTTAGATGGAATCTCAGGGTCGTCTTGAGTTGCATTTCTCTGATGATTAAGGATGTTGAACATTTCTTCAGGTGTCTCTCAGCCCTTAGGGATTCCTCCTTTGTGAATTCTCTATTTAGCTCCATCTCCCATTTTTTGATTGGATTATTTGGTTTCTTGGCATTTAGTTTCTTGAGTTCTTTGTAGATTTTAGATAATAGCCCTCTATCAGATGTGGGGTTGGTGAAGATTTTCTCCCAGTCTGTTGGTTGCCATTTTGTTCTAATGACAGTATCCTTTGCTTTACAGAAACTTTTCAGTTTCATGAGGTCCCATTTATTGATTGTTGATCTCAGGTCCTGAGCTGTTGGTGTTCTGTTCAGGAAGTTGTCACCTGTGACATATACTAGTTGTCTGTTAACACACATGAAATTTAACACTGAAGTATACATTCAGTAACTATATAATTCATGAGTCCCCCATCGTAACTTCATACACAATGATTTTTACCATCCTAAATATCCTCTTCCTACCTATATCTCCCCATTCCTAACTCTTAGCATTTATCAAGGTGAACCTTTCCTTACTTCCAAATCATTCTTGGAGCACCACAGACTTTCAAGGAAATTCTGAACACAACCAAATAAAACCATGATAGCTGCTGGTAGTGGCTCCATCAAACGAGGTAACAGCTTGACTTTTACTGAGAAAGGCATGACTTCCCTGGCAGAGGATGACCCGAGAAATACTGATGTCATGTGGATACACACAAAGAGAGCCATGTCAGGAGAATAAGGTCATTATAGGTTGGAATATAGAGAGGATGGAAGGAGATTAAATTATCTATAGCAACTTTTTTTTAGACAAGGTGGAACTACATAGCCCCAGCAGGTCTGAACTCACTATACAGACAGGTGGGCCTCAACCTCACAGAGATCTGCCTGACTCTGCCTTTCAAGTGCTGGGTCAAGGCTGTATCTCATGGGCTCAAGGGTCCTTTTGCTTCAGCCTCTCAAGTCACTAGGGATTCTAGGCAGGTGCCATTTTGCTGAGCTTGTTAAGTCTTTTATATTCCCATTTCTGTTCTAGTTTTCATGGTCTTGATTTTCTGTGGGAGACTAAAAAACAACCGTTCCCCCCCCCCCCCAGTATTCATTTGGTCTCATGTTTATAGCTAGCATCTCAGTCAAGTGTTGTCTAGGTTTTGCTGTTGTTAAATATCTTAAGCATTAAAGGACACTGTTTAAGTTGCCCTTTGTCATTGTTTAAATTTTTACATTTATTTTATTTATTTGTGTGTGTGTGCACACATACACATATGCATTTGGCCACACTTAGACCAACAGCAACCAACACCCATTCCCTCTCAGGGCCCTAGCATTTATGTACCCTCTGATATGTTCCCAGAATTCCAAACATCACACAATCGCAGAAACTATCTGCAGCTGACAAAACCACACCCCTGCTAGAGCATGAGGCAAACCAGTCAGCTGCTGCAAAGCAACCCCATATCCCCACATCTGGGATTTAAACAAAAACATATTCTCATACACCAAGAAACCAAATACTCCAATGAAAAAATGGGAAACAGCTAAACCGAGAATTCACAAAGGAGGACTCTCTAATGCAGTGAGACATTTGAAGAAATGCTCAACTTCCTTAATCATCAGAGAAATGCAACTCAAGATGACTCTGAGATTCCATCTCACACCTGTGAGAATGGCTAAGATCAAAAACTTATATGACAGCCCTGCTGGCCAGATTTCAGAGAAAGGGGATCTCTCCTCCATTGCTGGTGGGAGGGCAAGCTTGTACAACCACTATGGAAATCAGTCTAGCGATATCTTAGAAAACTTGGAATAGCTCTACCTCAAGACCCAGCCATACCACTTCTGGGTATACATCCAAATGATTCCTCACCAAACCACAAGGACATCTCCTCATCTATGTTCATAGAAGCCTTATTTGTAATAGCTAGAAACTGGAAACAACCCAGATGTCCCTCAACTGACAAATGGATAAAAACAAATTGTGGTATGTTTACACAATAGAATATTACTTAGCTATCAGAAACAAGGAAATCATGCAATTTGCAGCCAAATGGATGGGATATTTCTGTTTTTTAAAGAAACCAAAATTCCAAATTTCTCACTCCAGAGTGAGATATTTCCAGCTCTAAATATCTACCATCTCACTTAGCAGGAGAAATGTGGCAATGTACTATGATGAAAACATTTCTTACATTCTAAGAGACTGGAACCTTTGCTGGGCCCTACAGCCAGAGTTAATAATATAACCTTAGGTTACTTAAAACTTAAGGCTGCTATCCTGCTGTGTACTCAGCCTATTTGTTTAATCTGCCTTTAAGATAACAATGTATCACTGAACATTGCTTGCCTTGGATTTTCCACATAATCAACTTTTACAGCCTAAACTCATGCATAACTGTAATCTTAAATTATGTACCCTTCCATGACCCTGACCCAGATAATGCACATGTTCTGCTGCTGAAAGCTGCAAACACAGAGGTTGAAAGCAGCTTCCTAAAATCTACCATAAAAGTGGAATATGGTAGATTAAATAAACAAGAATATTTATTCATATTGGTTGATAAACAATGATATTTGTTGTCTGGGTCCATTGGGATCAGTTGGAGCCAGTAACTTAATCCCTTGTAAAACTCTGTGAAAGACTTCTGTAAAGCACCTTATCCCTTCCCCGCTGTGATACTTTCTATGCTGTTCAATAAATAAATGAGAAAGCAAAGCTCTTTGTTAGGGACAGTCACACATGGACAGACACAGGGCCTGTGTTTATCACAAGATGACTACCTTCTTTGAACTTTGCGGAACTGAATCACACAACAGACAGAGGACAGAAGACACAGGAAGCGGGAAACAATGAATTCAAATCTGGACTGATCCTGATTAAATGACTGCAAGGGGACAAAGGTGATTTCTTTCCTTAATGCAGTACCAGTACGTTCTGGGTGGCTCAGAGCTAATCCCTAACTGCTTTTAATCCACACAGAGAAACAAAAGTGAAACCACACAAAAGATACCTGGAAACCAGTCTAGTTTCGGGATACAGCACGAAGTTGGAATTCAGCAAGGAAGTCAGAGTGTACAAAAAACCATGCCCCTGCGGGCACACCCATGGGCAACAGCACTCCTGAGAGAGTGTCTGTAGAAATCAGATGGGAAGGCTGGCTCCAAGAACCACTGCTATCTTTTCTTGGCTGTTTGGAGCACTGAGCTTTCTCAGACTAAACTGGAAATATCCCAGGTAGATCGTCGGGGCTGATGAAGGCACACCCGGATTCATGTGTTTCTGTTTCCTTACTCCAGGATAAGAAAATTCTAGAAATGCTTACATATGTTGTCAGTACATGTTTGTGCCTTATATCTTTTCTCTTTGGTGTCTTCTTTTTTCTTCTGTCATCAGAAAAACAGATGAATAGAGATGAGTGGAAAAAAGAGAAGAAATAAGATTGTATATACATACATACATGCATACATACATACATACATACATACATACATACATACATACACATATTCCCAATATTTGGGAGGCAGGCCCAGGAAGATTGCCACGAGTTCAAGGACAGCCTAGGCTACAAAGTATGTATATCCCCACCCCAAGTCACTGCAGAAAACAGATGGAGGAGGAGGAGGAAGGGGAGAAGGAGGAAGAGAAGAAGAAGAAGAAAAGGAAAAGAAAGAAAAAAAGTTTGCCTTTTACACATGAGATGCAGAGATTGGGAAGCATAGGCTAGCCGGTTGAATTAGAGGCTATCTCCTATGTAATGAGACCCTAACTCGGGTCAGATAAATAACCTGCAAAGACAAAGCGTGAAAGGAAGGAGGGGCCAAGAAATTGAGTCTAAGCAGATGATAGGGCAAATGGAAGGAAAGTGAGCAAGGGGGTGCCTCCTTCACGGTGCTTATTCAACCCTAGTAAAGGAAGCTGGAGAGCGCGGTTCAGGGGTTGAGCACACTTGCTGCCTTGTAGAGTCTGATTCCCAGCAACCCCACCAGGCGGCTTACAACTGCCTGTAATTCCAGCTCCGGGGTAATCTGCATCTCTGGCCTCTGTGGACACTTTCTCCCACGTGTGCATACCCACACACAAAATCTACTCATAATTAAAACTAGCAAAGTAAAGGCTCTCCCTTCTTGGTGCAGCCCTGCTCCTTTGTAAAGTTACTTTTGTTATCGCTGCAATTTTCAGTCTGTTCTGTTAAGTCTGGGGCCTGAACTGACACATTCTTCTTAAAGCCTTTGTTGTAGGGCAGGGAAAGAACACTAGCCGCTGGCTCTCTCTGGCGTCCTCGCCTCTCTCCCACTCTCCACTCTGGAAGCCTGCTGGCTGAGGAGCTGCGCCCACACCTCCTAGCCAGAGAATCATTGCAGTAGCCTCGCTCCGAGCACAAGTAAAAGCAAAGGGACTTGAGTCTTTGTTTCCCCTTAAGCTTCCGGAAATTCCAAGGACTCAGTCCAGGAAGTCTACCTTGAGTACTGTCAGGCCTGTTTGCATTACAGTTGAAAAGAGGTAATGATGTCTTCCCACGGCAGGCCAGACTCGCCAAGTGACCTTGACTGACCTTCAGTCTCTGCGACTGCTTCCTCCTATGCTCCACGGCACCCCAGCTGCGTCCATACAATGCCATCCTGAGAAAACGAGTTTCTATAGTAACTCTAACAAGCAGCTGTCATGACAAATGCCGATCTGTATACGTGTGTGTATGTGTATAATGAATTGTACTGTTCTGCATATCTGCACTCTTTGAAGGGGCAGGGGTAAGCAGGGGGTCTCATGCAGTTCAAGTTGTTCTCAGAGCCACTGTGCAGCTGAGGGCGACCTTGAACTAATGGTCATCTCCAGGGTGTGAGCCACCACGTGTACTCTTAACCGCTGAATACTGTTGCGGGTCGCTGTCCTCCCAGGTGGAACTGGGCCTCTTCTTTCTTTATCATCTAGGTGATGAGGTGTTAGGAGTTCTGCAGGAGTAGAGGTCAGCACCGTACAGTTTCAGACCCTTGCTTGGAACCTGCTCTTTAGAGAGTAATGTTTTTTGGTTTTTTTATTGTTTAAAAAAATAGAGGATTTATTTGTGTGCATGCATGCATGTGTGTGTGCATGTGTGTATGCATGCCTGAAGGGGCTAGAAGAGCAGTGTAATGCTCTTAGCCACTGAGCCATCTCTCCAGCCCTAAAATTAATATTTAGCTGGCAGAAAATTAGTTTGCTTACAATTCTCAGGAAACTGGGTGGAGTGCATTGTATTCGAATTTGGAATCGAGTCCCAAATAATAAACTAGTGTTTTTGGTGGTGGTGGTGGTGTGTGTGTATTACTGGGGTCAGATCCTGTCATACTAGCACACTGTCTTTGCTGTATTCCCAGCTTTAAGTATATTATTATATTCAACTAAGTGAGCTAAAGTCTATAGTAGTGTAAAAAGAAAAAAAAAATCCTCAAAATCTTCCCTTGCACCAAACCACGAGGACATCTCATCAAGTATGTTCATAGCAGCTTTATTTGTAATAGCTAGAAACTGAAAACAACCCAGATGTCCCTCAACCGATGAATGGAAAAAAACAAAACAAAACTGTGGTACATTTACACAATGGAATACTACTCAGCCATCAGAAACAAGGAAATTATGCAATTTGCTGCCAAATGGATGGAACTAGAAAAGCCCATCCTGAGTGAGCTAACCCAGATGCAGAAATATGGATATGGCATGTATTCACTTATAACTGAATTTTAGCCATATAGTAGAGGATAAGTATCCTATAACCAACAGACTGAAAGGAACAGGGACATAGACTTTGTTACTTGTTAGTGGGACATTTTGCCCTAGTGGAGCTGCCACCACACCCAATGCAGGAGGAAGCTCTTAGCCCTCATGTAATAGCTGAACTGAGGGGGGCTTATATTTAGGGATACCTCACACCGGAGGAGTAGGATAGGTGGGAGAAGGGAGAGAGGTGGGAAGGTGGGACTGGGAGGGGTGGAGGGGGGGGGACTGTGATGGAGATGTAACTTGAAGTAATAAATAAACATAAAAAAATTTTCCCCTTGAATGGAAAGAAATTCCAAATTGGTTTATTTATTCATAAAGAAGGAAAAAGAAATCAGAGTCAAAACCAAGCAGACTAGTTTTCAGATGATAAGATCCTATTGCTGCCGCCAGAAGCATTTCAGTTGAAGGGGCTAGAGAAACCAAGCTGGGGCTGGTTGTGGTGTCTCTCTCTTCCTGCTGCCTTTGGATTCAGATGTAGAATTCTCAGCTGCTCTCCAGCACCGTGTCTGCCTGCGTGCCACCATGTTTCCTGCCCTGACCACACTGGACTAAACCTCTGACCTGTAAGCCGGCCCCAACGAATGCTTTCTTTTATAAGAGCTGCTGTGCTCATGATGTCTCTTTACAGAGACAGACATTGACTAAGACATAACTCCTAACACAGACGACACTGCAGTTATTTTTGCTGTTGGGTGCTTATCCCTAAACAGAACATTTACACTAACCCCGCCAAAGCCCAGGAAACAACTCTGAAGAGGGGGAATGAAGAGCCGCAGGAGGAGTGTGGTGGGATGGCTTCTGGACATAGCCTAGTCACTGTGAGCTCAAAGCAGCTATGGCTCTCTGTGTGTTCATAGACAAGCTAGTGAGCATCCCAGCATGCTTGGGGAAGACGCTGGTGCGGCTCCACACCTGGATGAGGAGCTGCTGGCCGCTGATGCATGCTTGGGAGGGGTGATTTTTCCTCAAGTGTGTGACCACTGGTTGCCTGTGCTCTGGCAGATATGTATACTCTGGCTTACGAAGGTAGCTCTAATTGGACCTGGTAAGTTATATAAGATGGACAGCATTGGTAAGTCCTTCATAACCCCTGCGCTACAATCAATGTCTGTCAGAGAAGCGGGGCCAAACGACTGAAGAGTAATGCTGTAATGTATGGAGAGAAAATGGGAACTGTCCAGGCAGCCACTGGTATGTCATTTCTTAGTTTGGGAAGCTGCAGACCCTGTACTTCCTATAAAATCAGATATATTTATCCCTCTCAGGTCTCTGAGGTGATTGAAGAACAGATAGATAAAATCTCATAATTAAATTTTGAGTTGTTTAGGAGTCAAGAGAGTGTTATACATCTAAGAAGATACTTTTAAAATTGTGTTGCAATTAGTATGAATGTTGAGTCAAATATAGAACTTTAAACTCGTGGAGATGTTTAGATAGTAGAATGTTAAAGTCAGGTACCAAATACATATGGACTGGTCATTGGGAATGTACGTTAAGCCATATAACCCTCATAACTGTGGCCTAATTACCTCTGTTGCACTGTATTGTATTTATTATTATAAGAGAAAGAGCCATTTGTTGGACTGAAAGGAGAAACTGTAGGGGGAAATAAGATATACCTTAAACTTAAAAGAAAAAAAAAAGGGAAGAGGATGGGGGGTTGAGGGTGGGAGGGTGGGACTGGAGGGGGAATAGGGAGGGGACTGCGATTGAGATGTAACTTGAAGAAATAAAAAATAAAGGAAAAAAAATTAAAAAAAAAGTTATATAAGATGGAGGAGGTCGAAGGTGCTTAAATCTGTGTTTAAAAAAAAAAAAAAACTTGAATCTGGAGAGATGGCTCAGAGGTTAAGAGCACTAGCTGCTCTTCCGGAGGCCCCGGGGTTCAATTCCCAGCATCCACATGGCAGCTCACAACTGTGTGTAACTCCAGGATCTGACAACCTCACACAGGCATACATACAGGCAGAACACCAATGCACATAAAAAATAAAAACAAATAAAAATTATGAAAAAAAAATCTCGTGAGACATGGTGGCGCACGCCTTTAATCCCAGCGCTTGGGAAGCCGGGGCAGGTGGATCTCTGTGAGTTCAAGGCCAGCCTGGTCTACAAAGCAACTCCAGGACAGCCAGGGCTTCACTAAGTGGGACTGAGAAGACAGGAGGGAGCAGCCTGGGAAGCTGTCTCTGTTCGTTGTCCCTACTGCCGCTCCCTGTATTGTTGCTTGGTTAACCTTGTCCTGACAGAGAAGACAATGAGAAGTGAACAGCAAAAAACCAGAGGTAAAACCAGCAACGCCCATTGAAAGAAACAACTCATCCGTTGTTCGTTTTTACAGGATCTGTGTTCCCACAGCCACCCACCGGCAATCTTGACTATAGCACACAGGGTGGGACAAGAGAATCCTGAGGGATATTTTTGCTGGATTTCTCAGTGATGCAGAGTTTTTGAGCCAAATTTCCTTCAGGCTCCGCAGTGAGAAGGATTGTGGCATCAGAGCCTCTTATCAGTGGTGTGAGAACCTTTTTCAGAAGGGGGACATCAGTGTTATGTGGATGAACCGCTGGCACACGGGGCACACACAGCCTGCACACGGGTACGCACAGGCACACACACTGCAGTTGGGCACACAAGCCACACATGAGTCTAGAGAAACACACACACACACACACACACACACACACACACACACACACACACA
>CAJQZJ010034361.1:1334647-1344998 GCA_907164525.1 Lophiomys imhausi
ACACACACACACACACACACACACACACACACACACACACACACACAGATAGGCTGCCAAGGGTGAAAGGCAAAAGGAAAATCCTCTGACACGCCCGGGGCAGATTTATACCAAACTGAACAAAAGTGGCATTCTGCCAAAGTGGTTACATAGCAGATAATGTCAGTGTTTACTTCTGGGTTCTCAGATGTCCTGAATTGGCCTTTTTCCCCTCATACTCTCATGCTCACCCTCATATCCATCACTAGCCATGTATCTTTGTCAGTCCAATGCTGTCTAAACAAAAACTCGTCCTTATTATGGCTCAGTTCCCTACAATGAATTCCAGGCCCAGTACGGCAGCTTCTGAGCACTGACTCCTTAGAAAGGCCATTTTAGCTTTGGAGCCTCAACGTCTCCACCTGATTCTAGTGCGGTGTAGAGTGAGGCGAGGCGGGCCAATAGTCCGGGAGGCCTTATACAGAGACTGGAAACGACATGAGAAAAACAATTGGCCAAAAGGAAGGCTGGAAGTCAAAACATACAAATGACTCAAAAAGCCTCACTCTTCACTCTTCGTATCCAAACCATTGGCATTATATGACATCACCTTTTGTGTATGGTAGGGCAGTTCGAGCTACTAAATTCTTGCTTTGCTCTCAACCATTCCCTCCCTCGGAAGTGTATCTTATCTTAACAAACTAATCCTTCTTGACTTCTTGCTCATGGACATAAGAACTTAGGACCATTTTGGCAGTACCTCTGAACTCTGAGAGGTTCTGATATCAGGGAGGTGCACACAGAATTCGTGGGAAGGAGCTTTGGTGCGTGTAGCCTTTGCGGACATGAGCATGCTCCCAATGCAGACCTTGCTTTACCTGGAAGGGAGAGGGAGCATGTCTCATTCAAAGAGTGGGGTTTAAGAAGCCATCTTGGATTTGAGGTCCTGGGAGGCATTCTGACCTGAAATGCACAGACTGTGGAGGCACACAGACGTGGATTTATGAGAGCAGCCATGACCTTTTGGATCTCTTAGCTGTTCTGTGTGATGTTACACTTTTTACAAAGTGAAGAGCTTCCTTGCAAAACACCTGAGACAGAGTATAGATACAATGGATAATTCCACCTCTACAGACCTTCCAGGAGCCAAGGATAAATGGTACAAAAACAGGGCCGAAGTGAGTTAATCCTTTTATAAGTAAAACACTCTCTACCTTATTTTCATTTAACTTTAAATATTTTTATTTTTATCTTGTGAATGTGTGTGTTTGCGTGAAAGCATGCCATGTATGTTTGGGGTCCCTCAGAGCTAGAAAATGACTTCAGGTCCCCTGACAATTGATGGGGTGGTGTGAAGCATTGTAAATGTTAATTGGTCCTGTTTGCTGTCTGTTACATAATTGACTCTGATTGGTTAAATAAATGCTGAGGCCTGGAGATTGGGCAAAGACAGAAGTAGGCAGGACTAGGGGCTTTTAGAGAGAGACAGAGCATCTGGGGAAGAAGAAGGCTGGAGAAGAAGCCAGGAGCAAACAAGGAAGACACACCATGGGGTTGATTAAAGAAGATCCCACCACATGGGCTGACATTGGTTTAGCATGGAGAATAATAGACCAAAGGGATGTATGTATATATGGGGTCATGTTTGGGTAATAGAATTATGAGTTAACTTAGATGGGCTAGGATTGCACAACCCAGGCCTAGGCTTGTTAAGATCCACCTGGTGTCTGTGTGTGTTTATTTATAATGGTGGGTTAAAGATTAACACCGCTGACCAATTAAAGATAATATAAATACTGGGTAAATAGTTTAATTAGATATTTTTTAACAGACCATATTTCAAGGTCAATAATGAAAATACCTTAAAATTAACAAATTCTCCACGATGAATTGCATGAGGTACTCATTTATTTTATTTTGCATGTGTGTGCACGAGTGTGCAGATGTGCAAGTGCCTCTCCTGCTCTTCCAGAGAATCTAAATGATTCACAACTCGCAGCTGTATTATAGCTCCAGAGGACCTGAAGTCCTTTTGTAGCTCTGAGGGACCCCAAACATACATGGCATGCTTTCACACAAAGGCAGGTTTATTGGACATGAGAGGGAAAGAGGAGCAGTGTCCCCATGCAGAAAGACAGAAACGGAGACAGAGAGGAGACGGGGAAGGCTGTGGAAAGAGTTCAAGCCCCCCAAATGTCCAAATTATATAGGAAAGGGCTTGTGGGGGCCGGGCATGCCCTGTCACAGGTAGATAGTGAGGCACTCTGGGAGAATGTGGAGATTAGGTACTGAGCCTGAAGTCCTAACAGAGTGACAGAGGAAGACACCCCTGATGTTGACCTCTGTCCTCCATGCATGTTCCCAGAAAACTATGCACACTTATAATTATTCTATTTTATCATTGTTATGCCTCTGTTACACTCAATTCATGAACTAAACTCTATTATAGATATGTATCATAGGAAAAATAATGTTTGTGGGGTTTGGCACGAGTGGTGGTTTCAGTCATCCATGTGGAGTTTTGGGATATGTCCCTGGGCACAAGGAGCGACTACTACAGGTACTTATGCCCACCAAACTAGAAATACAAGAATGCTTGCAGACATGAGTTTGTTTGTATTGAAAAGTAGCACATAGCCCAATAGGTCTTAAACATTAGTGGAAAGTCAAGGGGTTCATGCAGGCAAGAAGAACTCCTGATCCTCTAGGTAAAAAAAAACATGCCTCACTAGAGACGCCCAGAGACAAAGGCTGAACACCGCCCTTTGCAGAACAGAAAGGAAAACTCATGCATTAGAAACAGTGTCAAGAAGCCTGGAGGTGGAGCTCGGTCAGCAGAGTGCTTGCCCAGCACACCAGAAGCCCTGTGTTAAATCCCCAGCCCTGCATAAACTGGAGGTGGAGTCAGTAGGTGGAGAAGTTCAAGGACGGATAAATTTTAAGAGGTTCACACACTAGAATCCCCCATGAATGTAAAAGAACAAACTACTGATATGCATCAAGTGGTGAAGAAACCAGACTTTGGAAATATGTAATACATGACTTATACAATATTTTAAATCTGACAAACCAGCTATCACAACAGTTATTCTAGGTGGGAGTGTATTGGATGAGCCACCCGGGTGTTAGAGACATTCCATAGATATACTCTTAAGAGTCCTATACCTGCTCTCTCTCTCTGCTTCCCCCAACTCTTCTCCCTTCCCTCAATAAACCTTTTTATACCATAAAAAAGAGTCCTATACAGTGTATGCAAGTTATATGCAAATTATTTATTATTACACATATGAATGTAGGGTGCATAAATATTAATATAAGTTACATAGCATATATAAATGTATATAATAAACTATGAAAAGCTAACAGTGACTGGAGATGCTGTTGCCAAGCAATGTAAAACTTCAAATGTAAACATGTGTTCTTGTGGTGGGTAAGGTTTAAGACAGAGTCTTACTGCGTAGCCCAAACTGGCTCAGACTCTGCCTGCCTTTAGCTGTGATAAGACTGCAGGGGTCTGAGGAAATGGCTCAGTCCTTAAGACCTCTTTCTGCTCTGGGTTCAGCACACACATCAGGGAGCTCACAACTGCCTGTAGTTCCAACTCAAGGGATTCTAACACCCTCTCTGGTCTGAATCTCATACCAGCACTAAGTGTAAATATATGTGAACTGTGTCAACAGGGAAGTTGGGGGTGGTCAGGGGTCAGAGAGATCTATTACCAGAGATGAGTGTAGAATAGGCTTGGAGGAGAGCCTGAAGTAACAGCTGGCTGGTTTCAGAAACCTAGGTGTGATGGGTTATCTAAGAGGGTCTCCTCCACTGCTCAGAACACTACTGCAGCTCTTTAGTGGAGCTTTGCAGCAGGAAACTCATTTGTGAGGCAGTATTCTGAAGACTTTGGAGTTAACTTGCCATGCTCACTTATCTCAGCCGCTTTCTAGCTATTATGTCAATTTATGTATCAAATTTGTAACTTTTCTCATTGCTTTAACAAAATAACTGCCAGAAAGCAACCTAAGGAAGGGTTTATTTTTGGCTCACAGTGTAAGAGTACATGGGGCAGGGAAGACATGGAGGTGGGGGGAGGTAAGTAACAGCTCACCTTGCATTAACAATTAGGAAAGAGAACGAAGTAAATGCTTCTTTTTATTCAGTCCAGTGCCCCCACCCAGAGATGGGTACTGACCACACTTAGGTTGTGTGCCCTGCTTAAGTATGTATGTATGTATGTATGTATGCATGTATGTATGTATGTATGTATGTATGTATGTATGTATAGTGATAGTCAATATTATTATCACCCATACTAAATGGCTGGGTCATGGCATGCTGGAGTGGTTTGAGTAGGAAGTATGGAGGAAGTATGTCACTGGGGGTGGGCTTGAGGTTCCAAATGCTCAGATCAGGCCCAGTGTGTCCCTCTCTCTTCTTGCTGCCTGCAGATCCAGATGTAGAACTCTCAGCTCCTCCAGCCTCACATCTGCCTGTGTGGTGTCATGCTTCCTGCCATGATGACAATGGACTAGACTTCTGATCTGTAAGCTGGCCCCAGTCAAATAAATGCTTTCCTTCCTAAGAGATGCTGCTGTCATGGTGTCTTTTCACAGCCATAGAAACCTCAGCTAAGATACATGCCCAGGTGTTTGGTCAAGCCTCTTTGTGGATGTGTCTGTGAGGAATTTTTGAACAAGACAAACATTTGATTCTATTGGCAGAACAAACTGGAGTGCATGCCCTAGAAAGTGGGGGCCACATTTTATCTCTTGAAGTTCTGACCAGAACCAAATGCAAAGAGAGAAGTCACTCTTGTGATCTGAGTGTTTCTGAGCTGTGACGTCAATGTTCTACCTACAGGCTCAGACACGTGAGGTCTTCGGTGCTCCTGGAACTCTGGCCCATCGCCTGGGGACTTGGGACTTCTCAGCATCTATAACAGCATGAGCCAATACTTCGTGTTATCTCTTTGTTAATCAGGCTTGATGGAAAATACCTGTAACCTTGGAACCTGGGAGGCAGAGGCAGGAGGATTGCTGCAAGTGTGATGCTGGTCTAGGTGATAGTTCCAGGATAACTTGAGCTATAGTGTGTGAGAGACCCTGGTTCCCCACACATTTTTAGCTTTTTAAAATTATTTGTTGTTTTATTTTATATCATATTTCATATTACGTTTTCCTTTGTAAGAGTTGCCATGGTCATAGTGTCTCTTCAGAGCAATAGAAACTCTAAGACATCAAGACATCCGATGCCCTCTTCTGGCCTCTGTGGGCACCTAAACGCAAGGGACATAGGCTTACACAGACACTTAAACATACAATGAATAAAAAGAGCAAATTTAAAATAGATATATGCACACCTTAAGTACATTTATATAGAAAAAGCATATATTCCATTTCCTCTGAAGAACCAAGATCAAAACATATGTGATCTTTAATAAGCTAATTAACATATCAATTTCCTGATTCGTAAAGCACAAACAATTAAAGATTATTAGAGAAAATATTTGGACTGTGATTGTCACAATTATGAGCATTTAGTACATCTGCTTCTTACTGTTAGTGTTTCCCTCTGGATTTTATGCAGTATTTTTCCAAAAAACATGATTTTGCACCTAGAATTTCAGGTAACATTAAAAAACAGTTTATAAATAGAGAAATGATTCAAAAATAGCTTACATGTCATTTTGTTTCATTTTGATTCAGTTTTGAGACAGGGTCTCAAAGTTTGAACTTCATATGCAGTGGAGGATGGCCGTGGGCTTGTGGTCCTCCTGCCCCTACTTTCAGCATGTTGGGACTGTGAGTACGCCATTACAACTAGTGTAAGTATGTGTGTTTATGTGTCATTGAAATGTATCTACAATTTTAAATGAATATTAAACCACACTGTGACACTGGTGTTTCACGTGCTCGTGTTCCTCCATCCTACACTTTGAAACTGAGGCATCCCACACCCTCCTTTTGTTTCTGATGCACCAAACATGGCAGCCAAGCAAAGGAGGAAGTAGGGCACATCACTCCACCAACAGTGGCCATGTTCCCTCTGGTTTACAGCAATCTTTCTCTATTAGGTTATGGCAATTTCATAACTAGAAAAAAATAAATAAAAGCTACCATGTCATCAGGGCTTAGAGGTCACTTTAATTTGGCTACCTAGAACTTCATGTGCTGTTTAGGACACACATTCATTAAGGCCCCAGTGAAAAGAACAAATGGTGACCATGAGGGCAAGACAGAACATTGTTCATTACATTATCTTGTTATTTGACTCCTACTTGACAGAACTGGAACAAATAACCAAGCTTGACTATAACTGACCTCCCTACAGTCTCAACTCTAGAAACTCAATCCTGGGGCAGAATCATACAACCCATGTGGGTAATGGGGCCAAACCCAACGCAAGTCTGGAAGTAGGGAATGTTACATGATGGCAAACTTCATCTCCTGCTTTTATACCATTTCCCTCCCTCCCAGGCCAACTTCTGTTGCAGCCTCCTCATTCTGTGTTTTCTTAACAAGCTGTATCCTTGTCACTCCTAACTGGCAAAATCAACTCGCAGAAGGACGGTTTATCTTGGCTCACAGTTTGAGGGTTTCAGTTCAGACTGGTGGGGAAGGCATGGCCGCAGATGTGTGAAGAATCCATACACATCATGTTGGCAGTCAGGAAGCAGAGAGAGAGACATGGTGCTGGTGTTCAGTTCTTCATCTGTATTCAGTTGGGGACCCCAGTCCACAGGATTGTAATGCTTTTTTGCAAGGTTAGTCTTCCCATTCAATTTACCTAATCTAAGAAGACACACAGACACACTGAGGAGTTTACCTTCTAGGTGATCTACACTATTCAGTTGACAATATTAGCATCATTTTACAGTTCACAGTCTATCACTGTGGGAAGTTGGGGCAAGAACTGGAGGAGAGATCATTGATTTGTTCCCTCTGGCTTTCTCAGTGGGTTTCATTATATAGGCCAGGACCACCTGCCCTGGGACAGCACTGCTCACAGTGGGCTGGGTCCTCCCATATTAATCATTAATAATAATAGTTAATAATAATAATATCACAGACTTTCCTATTGCAAGTAGAAAACATAACTAGTAAAGTAGTTCTTTCAATGTCTGATAGTAAATATGGGAGTTGTCACTTTATACTAATGGTTGAAGAAGAGTAACAAGCTTACAAATCAAGTAATTCAGATCACAAGATGGTTTAGTACGCAAAGGCACCAGCCACAAGAGCCTAGTGACCTGAATTTAATCCCTGCAACCCACATAAAAGTTGAAGGAGACAACCAACTCCACAAAGTTGTCTTTTCACACACACACACACACACACACACACACATACCACATCATGAACATATATGGATAATAAAAATATATTCAAAATTATTCAAATCAACTATTCCTCTCAGATACATTAAAGAAGTGAAGTCTCTCTCACACACACACACACATATACATACATATACATATACACACATACAAACACACATATACACACATACACATACACACACATACAGCCAGTATAATGCTGGGTTTAGTAGTTACAAGGAACTCTCATCTAGGCCTAGTAAAACAGGGAAAGAATTGGTTCCTCATTCTTGGCATCAGCTTTGTCCCTTGATCACCATCACTGGAGAAACCTCAGGGATGTAGTCTCTTGACTTCATTCTTCGGCCTATGTTTCCCACCTCCTGAACTGGATTTAAGATAGTCCTTCTGCTATCTGCATTGGTCAGACTTTCTGGTCCACAGCCAAGTGAAGAGGGGTCAAGGGAGATCTGGAAGGAAGACACTGCATGTTTAGGGAGGCTAAATCCCGTGCCCGGTACTTTCGCAGGACAGATAATGAAAGCAGGTAGATGTCGTTCTATTTCACACAGGCAAACTAGTTCTCTTATGTTGCAGGAGAAACTGCTCCTAAATAATAAAAGTGAAGTTCCATTTCAATGGCACTTAGCAGAAATTAGGTGTAGTTCCAGTACAATATCTATGTCCATTATCTTGGCCTAGAAGGATAAAAACAGTAACTAAAGATATACTACAAGCCTATATGTTTCTGAGACAGGAGCACATGTAGGCAAGGCTGGCCTTGAACTCATTGTACAGTTGAGGATGACCTTGAACTTCTGATTCTTCTGAGGACACTCCCCCAAGCACGGGGATTAGAGGTGTGCACTATCACACTGGTCCATGGGGTTCTGGGGATCCAACAAATTCAAGGCTTCATGTGTGGTAGATAAGCTCTCTATTAACTGAGCCACACCCCTGCCCTCCTACAGCATTCTTTGTCGAGCTGATCTTACACCAGAAACATTTGCTTTTATTGTCACGTGTGTTTTAAATTTTGTTTAGACATTCAGAGATAATCTGCTATGCCACAATTTGCCTATAACCCATTCTAAGTTATATATTTGTTTTCGATTTTTTAAAAATTACAATTTATTCCACTTTTCACACCAAAAATGTTAACAAGCCACTGGTAATTTCTCTGAAACTTGCTTCATATCTTTTGCCACTCTGTCTTAAATGTCAGTTGTATACATGTGTGAAAATGTGTTATATAGGTCCCTGCTGCTCAGAGCTTGCTCTGTTGGTCCCCGACACTAGACTTGCCTTTCTAGAGAAGAAAATCTCTAGACTACTTCGACCTTCTGAAGGGGAATCTGCATTCTGACCAGATCCTGGACGGATTCACACATGCGGAGTGACATTTAGCAAATACTGGCTTGAGGTAGGGGCGGAGAGATACCTCACTTGTTGAGAAAGCACTGGCTGCTCTCCATAGCACCCCAGTCTGGCTCTCAGCCCCCTCCCTCATGGTGGCATGCAGCACTTCTGGGTGGGTAGTCAGAACCAAACCTGGGTCCTCTGGGAGAGCAGTCAGTGTTCTTGAATTCTGAGGCATCCCTTCAGCCCCAGCCTGGCTTCTCCAAACCTTCTGCACTAACGGTCTAAGGAGTGCTCTCCGGTGTCTTCCTGTTGTTGATCATCTTTGATCTTGGACGAGTGGATCTTCATTTGTAGCTTACAAGAGCCTCCTCCTTTGTGTCTTCAGCTTATGTGTCTGTTCCTTGCAAGGAGTAGCGTTTGAAGGATTAAAGGAAAATAAAAGTGACTGTTTTGAGTTGTTATGCTGACCCTATAGAGAGTATTGCTTATGAATAAGTTAGCCTTACTTCTCATTTACAAAATGTTAAATAATACACAAAAGTTAATTGCGATATTTCAGAAGGGAGCAGAGTGTGTCCCATAGGGTTATCCCAGGGTCCCTCCTTCCCAATATCCAGAAGATGGTTACAAATTTCTTCCTAGTGCGTTTGGTGTGTGTATGTACACCTGTGCTCGGGCATGTGTCACAGCACGTGTGTGGAGGTCAGAGGACACCATCTCTGAAGGAGTCAGTCTTCTCTTTCCTCCATATCAAGTGTGGAGATTGGACTCAAGTCATCAGCCTTTACCTGCTAAGCCATCTTGCTGGCCTGTTACTAATTTCTTATATGAGCTTTAATAATTTTCCATGTACCTTTGATGTCTCCTTGTTCACCCCAATCAACACTATAATAACAACAGAAAATAGATTATCTCATTACAAATATACCTGAAGAGATCCATTGAATGATATGTCACACTGCTTTATGGAGAATTCATTGCAATGCCCTTCTCTAGCTTTGTCTTTAATAGTCTTTCAGGATGGCAGTACGTGGAGCACTGTTACTTTCATTGATTTAATATGTGGATACACTGAAGTCTAAGTCGCACTCTCAGTTCTCAGGAAAGCTCATTAAGCAAATAGTTATAGAGCATTTCCTACTGTTTTTGCTCTAAGATACTTCGTTAAGTCAGATGCAGGACACTTTGTGTTGTTTGTTTTTTCCTTGGTTGAATTGGTTTTTGCTTCTAAGTGAATGAATGCTCTGTGTTGTCACTGAGGAAGAGAGGTGGCTCCATTAGTAAAGTTCTTACCAAGAAGACCTGATTTCAGATCCCTAGCACCCACATAATAAGCCAGACATGACAGCCTGTGTTTGTAATCCCATTGCTGGCATTGTGTCACAGAAGGATCCCGGAAGTGGGCTTGCCAGTCTAGCCTATTGATGAGGACTGGTTTAGTGAGTGACCTGGTCTCAAAAAGTAAGATGGAGTGTGAGAGAAGAAGAAACTTGATATCATCCTTTGGCACACACACACACACACACACACACACACACACACACACACATACACACACACACATACACACACACACACACATACACACACACACATATACACACACACACATACACACACACACATACACACACACACATACATACACACACTCACACATACACACACACACACTCATACACACACATACATACACAC
>CAJQZJ010034361.1:1352834-1364259 GCA_907164525.1 Lophiomys imhausi
GGGGCCATGAAAGACGGAAAGCTGGTGCAGATGTAATTGAACAAGGGGCCATGAAAGACGGAAAGCTGGTGCAGATGTAATTGAACAAGGGGCCAAGTTCCAACTCCAGCAAGCAGCAGAATTTGGCAGTTTCAGCCACATGGATCTGGCTTTAACGTCAAGGATAGAAGGAGGTTATGGGATCTCTCTCTGCATCTAATGATAGCTGCTGAGGCCAGTTTGTGTCAGAGGTGTCTCTGCATAGAGGACCAGAGAGGCCACTGTGTGAGGCTATGAAGGTGGAGCCTGGATTTCACTTGAGAATCCAAGATGTTGGAGATGCCAGAACCATGAGAAAACTGCCAAGGAATGTTGCTAATTGGGAGTGGAACCAGCATGAGAGAGAGAGAGAGAGAGAGAGAGAGAGAGAGAGAGAGAGAGAGAGGAGAGCAAAGCTGAAAGGAGTTGGAGAGACCTTTGACACCAGACACAAAAATTGGAGATTGCCCAGCTGGTTTTCAGTTTTGCTTTGGTTCAGTATTTCCTCACTATTTTTCCTTTTATCCCTTTTAGAATGGTATTATGTATAAGTTGAAAGTATGTGGTCTGCTTTTTGATTTTGATTTTACAGGGGGTTTCAGTTAAGAGATTACCATGAGTCTCAGAAGAGACTTGGGACTTTGAAACAGTGTTGAGAAGGAAAAGCTATGGGGACTTTTGAAGTTGGACTGAACACATTTTTACATTATGGGAGCCAGGAAGTGGAATGTCAGGATTCTTGTCATGCTGATAATGGATTAAACCTCTGAAACTGTAAGCAAGCCCCCAGTTAAATACTTTGTCTTATAATAGTTGCCTTGGTCATAGCTGTTCACAGCAACAGTGATGAAGACAATATTGATATGAACTAAGCAATGATACATTCAAGTATGAAATATGATAAGAGAATGAAATGGGATAACAGAGTTAGCTTGAAAACTTGTTTTCACTATTGATTGTTCCCTGGCTGAGGTGTTTGAGCCCACACTCATCCTTTCTAACATCAGCACTGAGGACAGACATGGGATTTTACAGCCGGTCCATGACAGTGATTCACGTGGACAGGGGAAATCGGTGTCACTGGGAAGTCACAGAACCACCTGTCTGAGACAGAAGAACAGCTAGAGTTAATCTAGGGGGAGAATGTTTGGGCTGTGACCTGGACACAAGGAAAGAAAGGGGTAAGTGGCTCCAGGTGGTGGAGCCAGACAGTGACAATGTAGGCGGGGAAGGGATGGAGACCTGCTTCCAGATAGACACATTTTATTTCCAAACAAGATTCCAAACATAAAGAAACTTCCCCAGTGCCATACTTGATTTTCATTCTATAAAATATATTTGCTCCTAAATCTCTTCATAAAATACGCCTTCCCCTTTGCAGTGGGAAATTAGCAAAAAGTGAAAGATTAAAAGGTCATGCACAAAATATTACATTCACCATCATTGTGCAAGTCTTCCAGTCCTCACAAAGGAACGTGAAAACACCATGATGATCATGCTTCCTTTCACTTCACAACAACCTCAAGTATTTCCTTTAGTATTCCAAATCATTTCATAAAACGGGAAAACAAAACCAAGCTGCAAGAGATCAGTTTTCACAGTATAACATACCTGTTAGAATAAAACCCAAAAGAACAATGAAACCCAAACACCTCACCAGATGCAACTGGTGGGCCCTTTGTCCCCTTCATTCTCTTTTCATTTCTGAGAGTTCCTCAGGTGTCTGCCAGCATCTACTGTCTGTGGTTTCTGCAGAATTTGGTTCATAGTTTGGGAAGTAAGTGCCATTTTAAGAAACTCTGTGAATAATTACATTTTCCTCTTTTTTAGAGGTAGATAAAGTTAAAATATATTTCACACCTTTAAGTGGTGTGGAGGAGAACAGTAATGGAGCTTCAGATGTAGCTCAGGGGTAAAGCACTGCCAAGAATGAAAGACCTGGGTTCTGTGCCCAGCACCTCAGGAAGATGGCTATCACTCAAAGAAAAACCAAAACATCAGGTTCTCAAAATACCCTGTAATTTTGGAGCATCAATTCATATCCTAAATGTGAATAGTGGTAACCCTGTGGCAGTATTAATATTTTATGGCCAATTAAAAAACATATATTTATACATAAAGTCAGTCTTCAGAGATATGACCTACCAAAATTACCATGCAAAAGACTGATATTGGAAGAGACCTCAAAGATCAGGTAATTCTGCTCTCAGATTTTAGACAAAAAGGAGCCCAGGGACTTGAGCACATCAGCAAGGTACCAGTACAGTTATTTTCATATGCACACAGCACATTCAAACACGCACAATGTTACGTTTGTTCTGTACTTAAAGATGCTAGTAGCTTTTATGATAAATGAAAAGTCAGTGTGCAAATTTTCATTTGTTGTCTCGAGGCTGGAAATGGAAAACATCCATCCTTCATGGAGTGAAAAAGCTCTGCTCTCTTCATGATGCATCTGAGTGTCCTCTGTGCAATCCCTAAATATAGGGTGGATTTTTGGTGGAAGTTGGGGTGACAGGAAGGAGGACAGAGTGCTTAACCCATACCTAATCTGGAATCTGTTAGTATGCCCAAGATGCCCATGCCGGCAGTGAAGACCTTTAATGAAGGTAAGGCTGGGCAGTTAGCACTTCGAGACCAGAATGGAAGGAGAAACTAGGAGTGGGCAGTGCTAGTATCTGCCCTCCACCCAGAGGGATTCCCCTGAGGGTTCCTCCACCATTGTGGGCAGAGGTGCGCACAGCCCATGTGTTTTACCTAAGCTATTAAACTACAGGTGGGGTTCCCTTCGTCTGAAGATCTTGGGACCAGAGTGTTTCAGAGTTTTAATTTTTCTGGACTTTTTTTAATTTATGGAATATTTGTATATACATAATAAAACATCTTCAGAATGGGACCCAAATCTAACTGAGACATTCATTTGTGCTTTTTATACACCTTATCTACATAGCCTGAGGGTAACTTCACACAATAGGTTTAATAATTTTATACACAAAATAAATGTCCATGGTCTGGAATTTTTCACTTGTGCCATCAGACCAGGCTCAAATTTTTGGATTTTGGAATAGTTCAGATTTGGAATAGGGACTGTACTAGGTAAAAAGTTTCTAATAATTTTAATTGCATATGCATATAAATATCAAAGTAGTTGGTGTGGTAATACTATTATTATCTATCTCCTCACAAAATTAAATGTTGATATAACTCTATGGTAGTTTTCCTTTAAAAATAACTTTTATCTTAAATTTTTTAATAATTTCTTTCAGAAAAATCCTGTCTAGCGGTATATATTAACATTAAATAACTTAAAAAATAAACAATATACTATCCCAAAATAGTCCCATTTCAGCTACAAGTGAAAAAGCTGAGTTTTCAGGAATACACCAGCCCTCCTTCCAAAACTGGATGAGGCATTTCTCATAATTTTAGGCTATTACTAAGCATAATTTATTTCCTAACTATCCCAAATATATACACACCACTGTTAGTAATTTATGTCAGGAGTATTCTTAAGTAACAATAAGTTGTTATTTTTCTATCTTTACTTAAATTTTTCTACATATGAATAAGTTTGTTCCCAAAAGATTTTCCCAGGGAAATATGTAGTACATGTAGCCTCACATTTTCTTAGAACAGTAGCAGAAAGTAACTTTCAAGTACTTTTTTAGCCCCACTGAATTTACAGCATGTAGCTCATAAAATTAACACTCTTGAGGAAGAAAAGTTTTTGAGAAGAAATATGCCTTGCTAGAAATCCTCTCAAAATTCCCACAGGAAACACAACCATCTTGGGAGGCAGAGGACATGCAGTCCAGGAGCTGGCCTCCGAGTGTCCACTGAACCCTGCTCAGCAGCCCACTTCAACCTGAAGAAACTGAAGAAAAGCGCTCTCTCTCTCTCTCTCTCTCTCTCTCTCTCTCTCTCTCTCTCTCTCTCAGTTCCTCAGAATTTACTACCTCACCCACAGCTGGAAAAACTATTGTGAAGAACACAATAGAGGCAGGACCTACAGCTATTTCTCGCCCCTCAAACTGTGGCCATTCTTGTAGCACTTGGGCTACAAGAAAGAACAGAGAAAACGATCCATTTGGGGAACCAAGTTCGGATGTTTTTAAAGGTGTTAGTCAGAGTCACTTTTAAAATGCAGATTATGAGGTCTATAAGGTACAGATTCCAGTTCTAATGAGAAACAAGGAAAAGGTGCGATTGGCTGAAAAGTGCGGGTCTTTACAAAGCAAACAGAGGAGGTCAAGAGCTTCGCGCGTCTGAGGAGTTTGCTCCATCACAGGTTTTGATCCAGCCATTTGATGTAACTATTCCTAGTCCGGATCCCAACGGAAAAGTTGGTTGGCCAGCTTGTGAAAATCATACAACCATGGAAGCCATCCTCGAAGTGGTCCAAGGTCACGTTCACACCCACGCTCTCCAAGCGCTTGGCGTACATGATCCCATCATCCCGCAGGACGTCGTGCTCACACGTGAGGATGTAAGTCTTCGGGAGGGCCTGAAGCACTTCCTCGTCTGCGATGAGGGGCGAAGAAGCGGCATCCAGCAGCTGAGGGATCTCCTGGATGATCCGGGCGTCACCCGTGGTCTGCAGCACAGGCTTGTAGTTCTTTCTGATGGACGAGGGCAACAGGGACGTCCAGTTGAGACGGGCCCTGAGGGCTGCAGCCCTTTCCACATCAAGTGAAGTGTGATTGTTCACAATCATCGCCTCAACAAAGTCATAGTTGCCCTTGAAGTAGTCTACCCAGTACTTCACCATGACGTGGCGCGGCAGGATAGGAGTGTTCACGCTCTGCTGATAGGAGGGGGTGTTGAAGTCCAGTGCCTGGAGGACTGGGTAGATTAAAGCCTGCAATTTGATCTTATTTTTCAGGCTATCAACGTAAGTAAACTAGAACAGAAGAAACAAATTTCTTTCATTACTTCATTTTGCATGGGATCCTTTTACAGAATGTTTTAAATAAATGAACTTTTTTTTTTTAAGAATTAAATAAAGCATTTCCATATCATCATGCCCTGCTGGGCAATTCCTAAGGAATGATTACTCTTTGTGACTCATAGTTTTGAATGAATTCACTGTTATGTGACCTCTGAGGTCTCTAACCCCCCAATAACATTCTACTTGTTTCTACTTCTTAGCACTTACACACCTTGTTGCATATTCTATATGAGTAAATTGTGGGCCTCATTTATTTTTTTATTCCCTGTAAGACGACAAATGGCAATGACTTCTGGGATAGGAAAAACAAAATCACAAATCTTCCTCTTCTAGAGAAGAACAATAGGAACAGTGAACACAGGGATGGTGGGACTCCAGGGTTTATAGATGCTCAGGGACAAGCTGGGACCTTATTCTCTATGCTGGGACAGTGAGTTTATACAAGCCAGCCTTGAGCACATGCTCACAGTGAGCTTGAAGTGAAAGAGAAATGTCTCCCATCCCAGCCACCTCAGCTCACCTGGGACGTCCCCCAGGGTGACTATATTGCCCCATTTTGTAATTCCAGCATTTAAAGTTTTACATGTGGATGCTGCATTTAAAAAAGAAGATGGCATGTTTCCCAGTAACTGAACGCCTCTCACTTTAGCACCCCATCTTCTGGTAAGACATATGCTAGAACTGTGAGTATATCATCTCCCTAAGGCCCTACAGCTTCATGACATTATCTCTACATTCCCGGACTCATAAAACAGAGGTGTTTAGCCATGGACTTACATCTCTCCAAGGCGGAAACGAAAAATCTGTCTATCTTTGAAGCCAATAAACAAGAGGATTAAAAGTTCTAGGTCAGCCTGGGCTACACAGTAAGACCTTGTCTCAAAGCAAAACAAACAAATAAACAAACAAAAACCAAGTAATATAAACTGGGACTGATGGTCCAGGCCTATAATCTCAGCACTTGGGAGGTGGAGGAGGGAAGACCAGAAGTTCAAGGTCATCCTAAATTACAGAGAGAGTTAGAGACTATCTAGGGCTACATGATACCCCATCTCAACAAAAGAAAACAAAAAACCACCAAATAATAATAATAAATAAAACTTTGAAAAATGGCTTAGTATTTTAATTTCTTTTAAAACGAAAAAAAAAACAACCACAAGAAATGAAATTTAAGCCAAACTATCTCATTTTTGCAAATCAAACAGTATGAGGTGGGCAAGGCTATTTCATGTCCACACATCCTTCCAGGGAACATAAGCCTTTTGAGAGACACTCGCAGTGCCCACTTCAAATAGCCCTGTAAGAAACTCCCAGGACAGCCACATGAGGGCGCTAACTACATGGTGGTCAGCTCAACACCACCCCCACTGTCACAAGCACCCCGAGGCAGGGCTGTTGTTACCTGTTGTCCAAGGACAGCAGCCAAATTCCCCCCCAGCACTGTCTCCAGAAATACCAACTCTGCCAGGATCGACCTTGTACTTGTCTAAGACTTCTGGCTGCAGGAAGTATTTTGTAGCGCGGATGACATCGTAAATTTGCTCAGGAAAGTAAACCTGTGGAACCAGCCTGTATCTGTGAAGACAAAATTAGTATTCATTTTAGGACGTCACCACATCTGTCTTAATGGCCACAGAACATTCAGAGAGAAAAATGCAAAGGCAAGAAATTAAAATAAATACAAAACATTAAAATAAACCATTTATTTTCTTGTAAATAGGTAGAGTTAGTAAGTTCGTACTAAGAAAGTCCTTAGAAAATGTTCAAACTGGCTGTCCTAGTTACATGCAGCTGTTAACAAGGCCCAGCCCAGTGTTATCCGAGGGAGTCTCAATCAGATTGGCTTGTGAGCTGTCTGTGGGTCATTTACCTGCTTGCTGAAGCACATGAGAGGGCCCAGAACACTGTGGGCAGTGCCACCCTGGGCAGGCATCCTGGATCACAGGTTGAGCACCACAGAGAGGGAGCAAGACAGTGAGCAGCGACACTCTGTGGTTTCTGGTTCATTTCCTTCCCAGATCTCTACTCTGATCCCCTCGACGTGAGCTGGAACCGGGATGTGTGAGCCAAATAAACCCTCTCCTCCCCACTGTGGCTTTAGGTCATGTTTTACCACAGCAACAGAAAAGCAAACTAGGAGACCAACCATGGTGGGTGAAAACCAATCATCTCAGCAGAGACTGAGGCAGGAGGATTGGGAGTCTGATGGGGGGGGGGGCTCCGTGACCACAGAGATCATCAGAGTGTTGATCTGTGTGAGGCAGGAAGGAAGTCACTCAACACGACTCAGTGGTTGGTGTTGGTTCCAACTTCAAGAGTCTGACACTGGGTAGGTTATTTCAGGCACATG
This sequence comes from Lophiomys imhausi, assembly GCA_907164525.1. NCBI lineage: Eukaryota > Metazoa > Chordata > Mammalia > Rodentia > Muridae > Lophiomys > Lophiomys imhausi. The sequence goes on from CAJQZJ010034361.1 coordinate 1,360,151, forward strand.
TACCCATGGCAGAGTTTGGAAAGAGAGTTTCCTGGTGCTAATTAACTCAGTCCCATGTGCACAATAGAACTTAAGGCACGAGTCCATCAAAACTCTTTGCAAAGTACATTCGACCTCTCACATAAAGATGGGTTATAGATTAATGTCTGAAGGCTCCAGCTGGTCACAGGCAGCACAGAGGCCACCAGCCTATTAACTACATCTGTTCCCAGCCTTCTGGGAGGAAGACAGATCACACATCTTTCTTTGAAGAGACAGCCCTGTGAGGTTAACATCCTTGGTTCCCAAGTGCCCATCTGTGAGCACAAGAACCTCTGTGCTCACTAAAGGTGGAGGCCAGCCTGGGTTACACAGTAAGGTCCTGTCTCAAAAACAAACCAGCTTTCAGACATAAAGCTTCGCACCACCACCAGAATAAGGTTCTAATGTGCAGGAGCTCCTTATTCAGACATGGATAGCTCCATAAGAGATTGGTGGGGGGGGGGTGCGGGTTATTTCTGAAACTCCATGTACCACTTATATCAGCTCTGGGTTAAACGCTAACTAAAAAACAGCATTGGCCAATTCACTGGCCCCACGTTTACCACAATTCATTTTGATAAACACAATAAAGCTGTCTGCGGAAGAGGTCCATGCCAGCAGCCATTCAATCCAAGAAATTCGTGGGCAGGAAGGAACTCTGGTAAAATTTATTTTTCACTGGAAAGAGCTAAGTTGACATGCAACCTCGCCCAGACATGTTGAGACATTTCAGGTACTTCTCCTAAATAAGGCACACTCTAAAACGGCAGAGGTCTTTGTCATCTTATTCTGTAAAATGTGTCAAAACCCTGATCCTGAGGAGGGCCACAATCACTTTCCCTTCCATATGCATGTACAGTTCATTCTGGCTCCTCACACTTTCTCACCCTCCTGCCTCCTCCTCGGCTTAATTTTACTTATCCTTTAAGCCTTAACTGGGAAGGCTGACTGTAATTCCACTTGCTTCCAGGGCTGAACCTGCCATTCCAGGAGTGCCTTGGCCTGGGTACTTTGTAATATCAGTCACTTAGGAAGTTGAGGCAGAATCCCAAATTCAAAAGTCCTGCTGGATTACACGGTGAGTTCAAGTCTAGCCTGGGTTACTTAGTGAGACCTTGTTATAAAATGAAGAATAAAATAAAAAGACCTGTGGCTACAGCTCAGGATAGCGTCCACTACTCCATGGACAGCAGAGGGGGGTGACACTATTTATTCCACTAGGTGGCGACACCTCTCAAGATGTCTGCTCTTAGCCCTGCTCTTTATCTTTATCCCTGCTCTTCCATGTAATTTCTGATTAAAAAAAAAAAAAAAAAACCAAGAAAACAAAACAAAACAAACAACAAAAACCCAGATGCACCTCAAGAGTCAAGACATGAAAATATCTTTTTTTTTTTTTCATTCCATCACTGTCTTGGGGTTTCTATTGCTGTGATGAAACACCATGAAAAAAAGCAAGTTGGGGAGGAAAGGGTGTACTCAAACAAGGCAGGAACTTGGAGGCAGGAGCTGATGCGCAGGCTGTGGGTGGGTGCTGCTTACTGGCTTGCTCCTCAGGACTTGTTCAGCCTGCCTTCTTAGAGAACCCGGGGCCTCCTGCCCAGGGATGGCACCACCCACAATGGGCTGGGCCCTCCCCCCATCAATTACTAATTTTAAAAAAAATGTCTTACAGCCAGATTTTAGGGAGGCATTTTCTCAGTTAAGGTTTCCTCCTTTCAGATAGCTCTACTGAATGTCAAATTAGCATAAGACCAACCAGCATGGTCATCACCTCACATATCATAGTAAACAGAACTCCTAGCTGTACAGGACAAATTTGTACCAGGATGTGCACATGCGTTAAGCTGAGTTTCCTCGAACTGTTCTACAGAAGGTCTACAGTCTCTGGGTTGAGGGAAATAAAATATGGGGAAACTGGTAACCTATCGATTAATCCTGTCAGCTAATACTAGCTGAGCTAACATGACAAAGAGTTCTGAAAACAAACAGATCATCATGCTAACAGCTATGGTACCACTGAAGATCCACAGTATATAGTCCAGTCTGGTGGTACCAGCTTGTGATCCAGCTATCAGAGGCCAGGGGAGAAAGCCCAAAAGTTCAAGACTGGGCTATAAAGTTTAAGTCCCAGGACAGACTGGGCAACTTAAATTAGTAAGACTCCATCTCAGGGGAAGAATGGTCATCTAGCATGTGTAACTCCAAATTTAAACCCCGGACCCCTGTCCCCACACAAATCCATAATCTAACCTCTCCTTTGATCTCTGTGTAATCCATTTCTTTTTTTTTTTTTTTTTTTTGGTTTTTCGAGACAGGGTTTCTCTGTGTAGCCCTGGCTGTCCTGGACTCACTTTGTAGACCAGGCTGGCCTCGAACTCACAAAGATCCACCTGCCTCTGCCTCCCAAGTGCTGGGATTAAAGGCATGCGCCACCACTGCCCGGCTTGCAATCCATTTCTTAAAGGTAACTTGTGTAGCCCTGGCTGGCTCAGAACTCAGAGAGATCCACTGTCCATCTCTGCCTCCCAAGCACTGGGATCAAAAGTGTGCACTGCCTTGCCTGGCGTCTGTGCTCAAACTAAAATATTCATTAATTTAATTCAGTAAGAAGAGGTACTACTTGTGTAGAGCAGAGAATGAATATCCTGAAAGCAGGGTTAGGTCACTTCAACGTGGTAAAATTTACCTGAAAAACCCAAAGTAAGGAATGCATTTATAGACACAGAAAGCTTACAGAGTCAGGAGGAAATTCATGGGTGGTTTAGTTAAAGAAAGTAGACAGCCTGGCCTAGTGGCACAGGCCAGTAATACCACCTACTTGGGACTGGAGTCCCAAGAGTGACTTCAGCATCAACCTGAGCAATGGCAGATGATCCTATCTCAAAATGTAAAACAGACACAAGCCTGGATCTGTACAGATCAGTGGTATAGTGCTTGCCTGGTATGTATGAGGCCCAAGAGAGGGAGAGATGGACAGAGGGAGAGAGGGTGCCTACTGTCTGCTGCTCAAGCTCCAAGTTATGGATGTCCCTGGAAAGTGCTAGAAAAGCATGTGCCACCACACCCAACTCAGAGCTAATATCTTTGTGTGTGTGTGTGTATGTGTGTGTGTGTGTGTGTGTGTGCATTCGTGTGTGGTTTATGCATGTATGGGTGTGTGCATGTACCAAAAGAGGAAGTGGGTGTGCTGCAGAGATAGAATCGTAGACTAAAATAACTTTAAAACCTATGCCCGGAGGCTGGAGAGATGTCTCAGTGGTTCAGAACACCTGCTGCTCTTCCAAAGGACCTGAGTTCAAATCCCAGCACCACATGGCAGTGAGTGCTAAGAAAACATGACAAACAGTTCTGAAAACAAACAGATCATCGTGCTAACGGCTATGGTGCCACTGAAGATCCACAGTGTATAGTCCAGTCTGGTGGTACCAGCTTGTGATCCAGCTATCGGAGGCCAGGGGAGAAAGCCCAAAAGTTCACAGCTGTCTGTAATTGCCGGGTTGGTGCACACGTTTTTAATCCCAGAACTCAGGAGGCAGAGGCAGGCAGATCTCTGTAAGTTCAAGACTAGCCTGGTCTACAAAGTGGTTTTTCAGGACAGTCAAGGCTACACACAGAAAGCCTGTCTTGGAAAACCAAGAAAACGAAACAAAACAAAAACATACCTACCCCCATTCTAAAATATATCTGCAGTCTTCAAAAACCACAACACTGAAGGTTCACATTACCTCATTGGAGCAGTAAATCCCCAAACTAGGTTTTTGGTGTCTCAGAACACGTCATGACTCTGAAGAATTAGCAATATTCCTGACACAAAATTACCACAATTAACAATATGCTGTTCCTTGTAAGGAGATGTGGCATATATCTGGGATCCTGGCACTCATGACACAGAGGCAGGAAGATCAGAAATTCAAGGTTAGCCTCAGCTATATAGTGAGCTTGAGGCCAACCTGAGCTGCATTTATAAACAATCAAAAAATCACCTGCACACATGTAACTCCAGCACTGTGCACACCTGCACACACATGTAACTCCAGCACTGTGCTCACCTCTACACACATGTAACTCCAGCACTGTGCTCACCT
>CAJQZJ010034361.1:1364359-1378586 GCA_907164525.1 Lophiomys imhausi
TGTGTGTAGAGGTGAGCACTGTGCTCACCTGCACACACATGTAACTCAAGCACTGTGCTCACCTCTACACACATGTAACTCCAGCACTGTGCTCACCTGCACACACATGTAACTCCAGCACTGTGCTCACATGCACACACATGTAACTCCAGCACTGTGCTCACCTGCACACACACGTAACTCCAGCACTGTGCTCACCTGTACACACACGTAACTCCAGAATTGTGATCACCTGAACACACATGTAACTCCAGCACTGTGCTCACCTGCACACACATGTAACTGCAGCACTGTGCTCACCTGCACACACATGTAACTGCAGCACTGTGCTCACATGCACACACATGTAACTCCAGCACTGTGCTCACCTGCACACACATATAACTCCAAGAGTGAGGAGGCTGGGAGGAGGGATGCCACAAGTTCGAGTCTAGCTGAGCTCCATGGCAAGGACAGGCCAGTCAGAGCTACATATGCAGGACAGTGTCTCAAACAAACAAACATCATATAAATACATATAAATATATCCCCCCCACACACACACCTTCCTTCTAAATTCTGCCTGAACTTCACCTAGTGCTCCTAGTTTTTCACTAACACTGAAGTGTGAGCCTTGTCCCCATTAATTCCAATCCCACTAGTGTGGGGTAAAACCGTGCATCCATCTTAGAAGAAAAATCCCCCAGAAATCCCAGTGTTGCAGCAGGTCAGACATTTCAGAACCCATCACATGATGTCCTTTCTCTTTCCTCCCCACCCTCTCTGCCACAAGCCACTTCCTGTTCCCACCACAGGACACTGGTCCCCTCTCCATCTGCAGGATCCTTCCCCTATAATCTCATCATCAAAAGTCCCCTACCTTTCATTTAAAATGACATCTCCTTCAATAACTTTCTGAGTCCCTCTCCTTTCTAGGAGCCAAGGTATCTGCCAAAACACCATAACTCAGACACATCAAATTTATCTAGAAAAGAAAAAGTTCCAAATGGTACATCAAAGAATTATCCTGAGCACTGTCCCTGTGAGCTAATGCTTTGTTTGCTTGGCTGGGGCAATGTCTCTTGTAGCCAAAACTATGCTGCTGAAAATGACCTTGAACGTCTGACCCTCCTGCCTCTACCTCTGGAGTGCCAGAATTGCAGATATGGCTTAAGGGGTGCTGGCATGAACACCAGAATTTTATGCAATGCAAGCATTCTATTTCTGGCCCCCAACACTTACTTTAATATTACAGTGACCAGGGAAAGAAGGCAATGAAAAAAGGCTGATAATCTGGAATACCACTAGTGTCCAACAAGGTTGGAACAAGCATTGTTCCTCAAAAATAACATAACCTGGAAGCCATGCCTACTGCACACAGCAGGAGGACAGTGTTTGCCTCAGGTTGTGCCAGGTGGGTGAAAGGCTGTATGACTGTTGAGAATGAAATCATCTTCCTGCTGGAGTCAGGCACAGGGAGAAGGCTCACAGCCGGTTCAGCTACGTCTGTCTCCTTTCTTTTTCCTCTCACAAGAAAATATCAATAAATTCATCTTGGGAACCTCAAAAGACTTACCATTCTCCAAGTTTGGAAAACATGCATCTTCAGTAGGGGGAAATCCAAAATCAGTTAATAATTATATCCAGTTCATGCTCTCTACTGGATAGAGACAACCTCAGAGGAACTGCATGTATTCCTTTAACAAAGTTCCTTTTTACTAAAGGAACATACCGTGAGCGCTGCGGATGGAGCTGTTTGGTTTCATGTTTACTTGCTATGTAGGAAGCCCTGGGTTCCACCCCCAGCACCACATAAAAGAAGGCTTGGTGGCAGATGTCTATAAACCCAGCGACTCAAGAAATGCAGGCAGAAAGATCAGAAATACAAGGTCATCCTTCGCTACATAGTAAGTTCAAAGCCAGCTTTGGCTGCATGAGACCCTGTTTCAAAAAAAAAAAGAGGAGGAGGAGCAAGGAGGAGGGAGGAAGAGAGGAAGGATGGGAAGTTCAGAGAGCAGAAGGACTGGGAATCAACAGCTTTGTCTTCTTCTGGAAGTGCAGTTTGGGTATGAACAGTGGAGACCAGTCTTCACTGTTGGTCTCTTGAGAATAAGAAGCATTCGCACCACCGTGACCGCCAATTCTTCACCAAAGGAGGGTGGGGTTAAAGCAAAGGCTTGCCTGACTGGACAAGAATATCATTCAATAAACTAGGTATGGTGGCTCATGTCCGTAACCCCAACACTTCGGGAGCTGAGACAAGGAGACTGCTGTGAATGTGAGGTCAGCCTGGTTTATGGAGAGTGACAGGCTAACCTTGGCTACAGAACGAGATCCTGTCTCAAAAACGTGGGCAGATAGCTCTGTAGGTAAAGTACCTTCCATGAATACACAAGGAGGGTCTAATTTTCATCCCCAGAACTCACATAACAAGCTAGGCCTGGTGGTGTTTGCTTGGAATCCAAGTGCAGGAAGGGCAGAGACTGGAAGAGTCCTTGAGTTCACTAGCCAACCAGCCTAGTCTGCTTGGTGAGTTCTAGACCAGTGATAGACCTGGTATCAGGTGAAAAAACAAAGTAGACAGCTCCTGAGACAGAACACCCGTGGCTGCCAATGTGCACATGCATCCACAAACACACAAGTACACACGGGTGGGGAGTCAAAAGATTAGATCGATACTGGGAGGCTCCACCAGAATTTTAGAGGTTGAGTGCCAGAGCCTGGACGTGAAGTCTTTTCAAACGAGGTGAATCTCCCAATGTGCTGGTCCAGCTCACGACTTCCTGGGGCTCACAGCAGCTCAGTGGCAGGACACTTGCCTAGAACACGTCGGGTCCTTCATTTGGTCCCCAAGACTGTGAGAAGGAAGTGTCTTCCTGAGACTTATCTGTAAAGCCTGAGAGACTCCAGTTGCAGATGCTTATCTGAACACCTTCCCCCTCCATGGGAAGGCAGCCCTCCCCTGTAACCTCAGCAGAGACACTCCACCAGCGCTGCAGAGGGAGCCCAGGCAATCCAGGGAACCGTGTGCTTCTAGCTTCCTCTCTTGGTATAGTTAGAGGCTAAAGAGGGATCCACAAGGCCCAGTGTCAACCAATGGAGCCAGGTTTCCCAGGCTTTTCAGTCACAGGTTGCCTGTGAATGAAACACTGCTGTGCGCACATGTGTCTCCTGGAACAAGTACATGTGTGCACACATATGTAGAGGCCAGAGGTCAACCTTGCCTGGTATTCCTCAAGATGCTGCCCCCTTTCTTTCGGAAATAGTTCCTCATTGGTCTGGGGCTCACTGAGTAGAAGAGCCTGGCAGGCAAGTGACCCTTTTGGATCTGTCTTCTCTGCCTCCTTTGTACTGGGATTACACATTTGCACTTTCTTTGTGTTTATGTGAATTCTGGGGATGGGATTCAGGCCTTCATTCTTGCACAGTAAACATTTTACCAAATGAGCTCTCTCTCTGAATCACTCCCTCCCAACCAAAATTACAAAGGATCTAACATATATGAGAAAGGCCTCGGCATTTCTTTCCCCTTTGGGTTTTTATTTAAGAAGCAATCAGATACAATGAACATTAACTAAGAGTGTTTGAAAGGAGTGATCTGCTACTTGGTTTCGACAAAGAAATTCAACAGTCTGTCTTCCAGAAGCACCCACAGGATTGTCTCTCTGCAGAATTAGATTTTGCAGTGCTGTTTGATGCTGGTTGGGGCAGATGTGGCATGTGTTGAGCTGATCTCAGTTTCTTGTTGTGTTTTGTGTGAGGGAAGGTTCGAGTTGGGCTGATCTTCCCAGATTTTGCTGTTGTTGTTGGTTTTTTTAGGTGTGTGTGTGTGTGTGTGTGTGTGTGTGTGTTTGTGTGTGTGTGTATGCATGTGTGTGTGTGCAGGGGCTGGAACCCAGGGCCTCACACATTTGAAAAGAACACTCTACTTCTGTGTCACTTCCCAATGGCTCCATTTATCACTCGAGGAAAAGAACTGAGAAGCAGACTCAACAATGAGGTTACTGTGTGGTTTTCTGATTGCCATATACCTAAAGCTACCTCAGCACAGGAACACTGCACGGTGTCCCATAAAAGCAGCGTGGCTTCGGAAGCTTGTAGCCCCAAATTTTATGGTCAATAAAAGCAAGACCCTGGAGTCTCCAGTGCTTATCCCCTGATGACATTAAAGTCCAAGCAATTCAGCATCGTGTGTGGCCACATCAGCAACAGGAACCTACAGCTCTACGGAGCTTCAAGCTCTCACCTGACATTTGGCGAAATGTTATGTGCTTTAAGGCATCTATGTAAAATGCTGTGTAAACATAAAAAAATATTTAATTATAAGCAAAAACATGAACATTTTCCAGAACAAGAAGGGGGTTTATGATAAATAAATCATTTGTAGAATTTAATATTATCCAACATCCTATATGTATTGACAACCAAGAATGGCCGTTTATTATTGTTATTCTAACCTTGGCTGAGACAGCCACTGTTGGACTACCCAAATTACAGCCTGTAAATCACCTTTTCCCATAAACATTCATACACACACACATGCACTAACATATCCACTCAATTGACTTGTTCCTTTAGAGAACCTTGAGTAACAAATTATCTCATATTTGAAAGAAAAGTATGAATCACTATTATCTCTTCTATCCTAGTATTATGTTTTACTAAATAAAGCAGAAGTTAAAAGGCAGTGTGTTGGAAATACCCCACTTTAGGAATGTAAAACAAGATGATCCTAGTTATATAAATAAAACACAAGCATGTAAATTAGACATGACAACTTTCATTTACCAGATTCATATTGTACAATTAATATTTGATAAATGCAAAGTGCCATAGCCACAGAAGGTACTTAGTAGGAGCTGCCAGGTCTGTGCCCTGACCCCTGCATATGAATACAGGCAACGGGTATGCAGGAATTCCAGCTCTTAGTGCTTCCTTCTATCACCTAAGGTGATTCAATTTCCAGGCTGCCCCAGCCCTTGTCTCCCAGCTTCCAGAGAGATCATCTTCACAGAAGCCCCAATCTAAGAAGCAAAGCCATGATGCCACTCCCTGCCCCCAGGGGACATTCTCCCTGCTGAGGGAAGAGGTTCCTGGAGACTCACACGATCCAATCCGGATCCTCTGCCCTCATTCTTGTTCTCCTCACTGGGACCACCAGCCCTTGACAGTCTCTTTCTCTCCAAACACCCTCTCACTTTCTCACTCCAGACTTCGTAACCATGGTACGCTGTCTACTTAGGTCCCACTTTTCCTGACGGGGCTCTGCTCTGACATCACTTTTTTTTTTTTTTATAAGTCTGTTTGTTTTAGTCTTTTGTCTCTTAAAGACAGGGTCTTATGTATCCAAGGCCAGTCTTAAACTTACTATAAAGACAAAAATGACTTGAACTTCTGATCATCCTGCTTTCAGGGCTCCAGTGCTGGGATTGCAGGCACGCACACCACCATGCTGTGCGGGGGACCAAACCCAGGGCATACAACATGCTAGGCAAGCAGCTGAGCTCCACCCCCAGCCAAATACCACTTTCTTAAAGGTGCCTTTTCTTGTTTTTTGTTTGTTTGTTTTTGGCTTTTCAAGACAGGATTTCACTGTGTAAAAGAGCCCGGGCTGTCCTGGAGTCACTTTGTAGACCAGGCTGGTCTTGAACTCAGGGATCCACCTGCCTCTACCTCCTGAGTGCTGGGATTAAAGGCGTGCATCACTATGCCTGGCCCGAAGGTATCTTTTCTGACCCTTCAAACAATGTCCAGCCATGCCCATTGACGCCTCTGCCACTGCTCACCACATGCATCATATCACTTGTCACACTTAAACGTCTTGGTCAGGGTTTTAGACTGTGAGGGCAGGAGTTAAATCTTACTCTGCTGTGTCACCGGACGTAACACTGCAACTTTCCCAGGAGAGAAATCAAGTCAATACTCATGAAATAGGAGGAAAGGGAAAGAAATGAGTCAGGGAGAACAACTATGCTCCCAAGTTAGAGGTCTGCATGTTCTCGTCAGGCAAAACACAATGGTCATATGATGTTGGCCATCCTTCACCTAAAGCTTGGGACAGAAGACTGTGGCTAGCCTAGGCCCTAACTCTCATGGCATTATTTCTGTCCATAGTAAGTGTGCCTGGAATTCCAGGTATGCACTGAATAATCTGTTAGCTGACCCTTTGTCGTTTGACTGCAGGACTTCTTATGAAGACCTGCTCAGTATTTTAGGAGGTGTCCAACCATCTGACATTGTGACATGTCATCCATAAATGTATTTGTTTATTCTACATTCCTAAGTATCCTGGGGCATATGTAACTCATAGGCAGCCACGGGCTGGACAGGTCTACTAGAACACCAGAAGCCCTTTTATCCCAGTTGTCTAAACTGGTTCCTAGACAGGTCTTCAAGGTCCTTTTTCCTAGACAGGTCTTCAAGGTCCTTTTCCCAAGTCAGCATGAATCTACTCACTGCAGCCTTACATAAGGTGCTGGGAACCCAGGGGAAGGGCTCCTTTTTCCATGCCCAGGGAGGATTCCTAACCCTGTTTTGGTTATGAGTTTTAGTGAGTTGCCTGAAGGTGCCTCTTCATGGTCCCTGAAGGTGTCCCTCCTAGTGGATGAACATCTGGATACCCATTATACAGAGTTAGCACAATGGGAAGGTGAGGAGAAAGCAACTGCTTCCGAGTTTTCGCTTTCTTAAAATCTTGAACATGTCTGATCTACCCTCTATGTCCTGTGATAAGCCTAGACTAAGAAATAACACATGTGTCATTGGATTTGGAGAGGGTCATGTAGCAAGAGCTCAGTTGTGTAGCCCATTATTAATAACGAAGTCTCAAGGGTCTTCAAGTAAACAAGATCCTCGTGGTGCCAAGCGAAGCATGCCTGACTTCCTTCTCTAGGCCTTTGAGTAACCACAGGTAGCAGAAACCACTGAAGGGTGGGCCCTTGAAACTTCTTCCACGCCATGCTCTAGGGACTTGCTCTAAGGGCTTGTCTCCTTCAGTGCTCTATCCCCTGGCCAGTGGCCCGGGCCTGAAGACACAGTTGTTTATTAGATGATGCCTGCATTGTTGACTTCACCAAGAGTCCTCAGGGATCTGGAAGGCCTAGCTGCAGGTTCAGAAAAGCCTGAGAACCATGCAGAGCAACTGTAGCTAAATCTGCTGAGGTGGCAGCCTCCTCAGCCACTGTGCAACCCACGGTTTCTGTTCATAGGGTGGGGCTGCCTGATGCTTCAATACAGCAGGTCTTCACACAGACTACAGCAGGATTCTGTTAGACCTCAGGTCTACAGTAGGATGAGAAGAAGGTAAGCCCACAAATGGGAAGAAAACAGAGGGAGGGAGAACTGAATGAGCCTGGTCATATTAGCAGATGGTGCCTTCACTGTCTGGTCACTTGGCACTATCAGTTTCCTCTGATCCTGGCCTGACAATCAGTAAGGCATGGGGTCCTCTCAATCTTCTAACCCGTGTCAGTCCCCCACAGCACTTATGCATCTACTTAGCTATTTGACCTCACATAGATGATTCAGATTTTCTCTTCTGTGAAGAAAATAGTAAAATACATACCATGTGTATGTATTTTACATGTGTGGTAATTCATGTTCCTGTGTGTGAGGAAGCCAGAAGTTAACACTTGGTCATTTCTCTATTGTTCTCTACTCAATTTTATTTTATTGAAGAATTTTTTTTTATTTTGTGAATTTCACATCATGCACCCTGTTCCCTCCCATCTCTCACCTCCCCCGCCAGACCCAACCTCCACCCTTACAATCTATCCCACCATAAAAAACAAAATCTCATTGTGGAAGCTCTGGTGTATCTCAGTATGTCCCACAATAATCCCCTTTGTCCACACATTCTGCTTGCAAATGTTCATTATAATAACTCCTTGGTCTGGTACGAGGCCCCTGGTTTCTGCTACTCCATCAATACTGGAACCTCACTGGAACTCCTCTTAGATATGCCATAACTGTCCTGTGTCATGGAGATCCTGCAGTCCTGGGTTGTGGAACTGACCTCTTCTTGCACCCCAGCAGTTCATCCATGGTGTAGATATTGGGGTGGGCCAAATTATAGCCTTGGTTCTGGACCTGAAATCCCACTTGCATGGCCAGTTCTACTATAGAAAGGTGCAGGGCCTGCTCTTCCAAGTGCCGCAGCATGTGAGGGGCAGGGACAGCTCTCCTGCTCTTGTGACCCCTTCTGGGCCATATCTCCTATTGGCCAATGGTGGTGAGGGCAAAAGGGAGGGGAAGGCATCTCTCCCTAGCCAAAACCACCAAATAACAGACAGAAGGCAAGGCTGGCTCTCCCACACTCACTCCCTCAGGGCTGGCTCACCCACAACCCCCACATCCAGGGCCAGGCAGAATTCTTCTAGTTTCTGGTTTGTTTCCTATGATAAGAGCCCATCTGGTGCTTGCCTGCTACTGGTCTGGTAGTCATCTCAGACTACCCCATGGTGGCAAAGTGGTGTTGGTATCCAGCTTGCTCCCCCCCACCCCACAGGAATATCAGGCTACTATTCATTCAGATGTTCATAGGTCAGAACACTGAATGTAGATATAGCCTCTCTCCTCTCTGCCACCTACTGATGTACATGTGACATAGCAGTCACATCTGCAATAGCTCTAGGGTCAGAGTCTCTACTCAATTTTTAAGGCAAGTTCTCTCAGTGAACCTGGAGCTCATCAATTCAGCTAGACTGGCTTACCAGCAAGCCTCCTGGATCCTCCTGTCTCCTTCTCAGCACTGGAATTACAGTATGAAATAACACATCTGCTCTTCTTATTTTTGGGGTGTGGAATTGCTAGGAATATGAGATATGAAGCCAGGTCCTCATCTTGCACAAGAAACATTTCATGTACTGAGCCAACTTCCCTACCCTTACTTTTTGAAACAAAGGCCTTACTCTACAGCCCAGACTGACGTAGAAATTATTACATAGACCAGGCTGGCCTTGAACTCATATTAACTTTCCTGTCTCTAGCCAAATGCTAGGATTACAGGCATAAACCACCATGCCATACTACCCTTGGTGATTTGTATGAGACTTTAGAAATTGAGACGTCATGCACTCATCATCCAGCCAACACCTGAATTCCCTGTACATGCTGAGATATATCCCTGTATATGTATCTGAGCACAACTGGTTAAACACCAAACAAAAATCCTCAATATCCCCACATGCATTAATTCCTACTTTAAAATGTATGGCCTGTCAAACATGGGAGATGGCTTCTGAGCTACAATAAAACAGAGGAAAGTGGCTGGAATTCTCCATGGAGCTGTCAAGGAGGCCTTCACAAGGGGAGACTCTGAAGGAAGACAGATATAAGTGAGAGAGAAGGGACGGAAAGCACTGGGACAAGATTGCCATGAGACAGAGATGGGAGTGTTCCTACCATGGCAACAGTGTCAAGTTACTCAGATTCTTCATAGTTGCCTCAAGAAAAGAGCTTGTAAGAGAGCCAGCAGAGACAAGCCTACCACAAGGTTTACTAATAGTTACACGTCTAAGATTTGTTGAACATGATGCTATCTCCAAGAGTTACAGAAACTTACTTAAGGAAAATAGTACTGGTTGTAAACAAGATTCTCTTTAAAATCCCAACTGTTTTTAGTTTTAAAAAGTTACTACCCAGCACTTGGGAGGCAGAGGCAGGCGGATCTTTGTGAGTTCGAGGCCAGCCTGGTCTACAAAGCGAGTCCAGGACAGCCAGAGATATTCAGAGAAACCCTGTCTCAAAAAACCAAAAAAAAAAAAAAAGTTACTACCAAACTTACAGTAAAACTACATAAAAAGATGCCTGGGAATACAGCTCAGTCATAGGTACTTGCTGAGTGTATACGAGCTGCTGAGTTGAGTCTCTAGCACTGCACATAAAGAGCAAATTCAAAAACATTTAAAGTAATTCAATGTGTTATTAAAACCAGTTCAAAAATATTAAGTGGATAGATAGCCAAGGTGGCACACATCTGTAATCCCAACATTTGACACTATGTTTTATTTTTATTACAAAGTTACTAGACTGTTACTAGACTAGAACTTTTTCTTAATAAAAATTATGACCATTGCTGACGGGAAAGAGGGCTCAACAGTTAAGAGTGCTTTTTGCTCTTTCAAAGACCACAGCATCCATATTAGGTAGCTCACGGACACCTGAAACTCCAGTTCCAGGGGCCTGACACACTCTTCTGGCTTCTGTGGACACCAGCACTCATGCTACATACACACACATAGACATGGACACATACATATAAATATAAAACCAAAGTCTTAGTAAGAATTGTGACTACTGAGAAGCACTCACTCACTCGATAGAAACGATGACGGCGTTCAGCTCCTCAGCCATTGCTGTGCACAGCTGGTCATAGTAGCTGATCTCTAAGAGACAAGAATTAATCACTACAAAAGTGGCCGTTCAGGTCGTCCAGTCTTACATACTTCTGAGTACAGACTGTTTTTTAGGCTGCAATAATAATAGCAACCAACGCTGAAAAGTGCATGTGAGCCAAGTATGGTAGTTCTTGCTGCTAATCTCAGGGCCTGAGAGGTTGAGGCAGGAGGATTGGGAGTTCAAGGCCAACATGGGCATAACCCTGGGATATATGAGACTGTGTCAGAAAACTAAAAGAGAGGAAGAGGTGAGGGGAAGAGGAAAGAAGGAAAGGTAGGAAAGAAGGAACAGAGGGAGGGGAAAAGGATTAGAAAGTGAGAGAAAGAAAGGCAAAAAAACAGAGACTCACTCAAATGGAAAAAATTAAACCTATTTTATGGTAAGACGCAATTACTATAACTAACAAAATCAGTATTGGGTTAGTTCTGAATATGTCTTTAACTTACTAAACGTTTATTTCATAATGGGCTATATTAAACACACCAAATCAATTCTAATTTTGACACTCTTCAAATATAGCCTATCAAAATAAATCACAGCAAATTAGCAGTTTCTTCCTTAGAATTATAAGATTTTATACTTCTAACATCCTCATTTGCTGTGATTCAGGAAAATTAGCAATGTGAAGAATATGGTCGTTTCTTTAAACCAACAGAGAAGAGAAAGAATTTTAGTAAGTTTCAGCATTTCTTAGAAAAGGGATTCAAATCAGGTTTATGAAGGGCTAGGGGTTGAACTAAGAGCTTCTGGGACAGAAACCAAGAGTTTGTGCATGTTAGACAACACTCTGCCATCTAAGGTACATTCCTAGCTCAGAAAATATTTTCAAAGCAATCAACCAGAACTAAGAAGTAAATCAACAAACAAGGACTGGGGCTGCCGCTCAGTGGTAGAGCCAAAGTCTACACGCACGATGCACTGCTTTCAATCCCTAGTGCTACAAACAGGAGGAAAGGGAGAAAGGAAAGAAGGAAGACAGGAACAAAGGAAGGAGGAGAAAGGGAAGGGCTCAATAAACAAACCCCTTCTATACTATGATCATATAATAAAAAGAGACAGTGCTAATGTGGCCAGGATGACAGTAGAAACCGGGATGGTCCAGGAGAACCATGCCCAAGGTTCTCATTCTTTTGTTTTTTTTTTTTTTTTCTTTTTTAAAATTTTAACATCCCATTCACAGCCCCCTTCCTCCTCTCCTCCCAATGCTACCCTCCCACCTTCTGCCCCCATTTCCCCTTCCCTTTCTTCTCAGAGAAGGGATTCCCCGCGTCCCCCACAACAACCCGCCCCAGTAGTTCATGTCGTATCAGAACTAACTGTATGCAATCTCTTGTACTGAACCCTGCCAATGCAGCCCGGCTACGGGGAGAGTTCTTAAACAGTAATACATCCCCTCCCAGAGCCACGCACACTGAACCACCCGAAGGTGACAGGGACTTACTTGCACTGGCCAAGGCCCAGCCTCCTCCGTGGATATAGACCACACTGCGCCGCAGCGGCTTATCAGGTTTTGGGGCGCCTTCAAACACGCGGACTTCCACCCCATCAAAGTCAGTGTCCGTCACCTTCACTTTTGGAGAAGACCTTGCGCTTTTCTTACCAAAAGAAATGATGATGAAATTCAGTGCGATTAGGTGGTGGCTCAGTCCCAGGGAATGTATCAGGTCACTCTGTGGGGAAGAAAGGGGAGTGGCATCTACTGTTAGCACCAGGCCGGCACCGAGCGTGATGCTCACCAACTCATTCGGGTTGTTTAGTCTGCTTTTTTTTTTTTTTTTTAAATTTCTGAGAGTGAACAAGAATGTGTGTGTGTGTGTGAGAGAGAGAGACAGAGAGACAGAGAGAGAGATCATGCATGAGGGAGCAAGGGTCTCACTATGTGTGTTCCCCCCTGCCCCCAGCCCTGAAACTTGCTATAGTGTAGACCAGGTTGGCCTTAGACTCATAGAGATCTGCATGCCTTTGCCAACTGTGCGCTGGGATTAATGGTAAGCATGCGCCAACACAGCTGACTCATTTTGCTTTTTTACTCAGTATTCCAGGCTGGCTGGCTGGTGGCAGTTGAGTTCTTACAAACGTTTCCTGGACCGGAGAGGTCACTGGACACTTAGAACATGAAAACAAACTGTATTCACCTTTGAGTCTTAGAGCTAGCAGCATTTACTCCCTCCCCCTCCCCTTCTTACTCCTATATCCACTTCCACACCCTCTGTCTTCCCCCCATACCCACTCCCACACCCTCTTAATTTAAGGGTAGTGATTACACAGAACCTATGCACATGCTCCCAGACTTTATCATTTGTTTTTTTTTCAGTGCCTGGAATGAAACCCAGGGTCTGGAGAGTGCTAGACAAGTGCTTTACCACCAAGCCATAGCACCAGTCCTGACAAAACACTTTCAGGTGTTCAAAACTCTTTCTTAGAGATGGCATCTCACTAAATGCCTGGAAGTCTGGAGGAGCTGGAATTCCAGACCTGCACCACCAGGCTCCATTGCTGCTATAAATATGTTTATTTTCTAAAGCCAGTCTAACTTTCCAAATCAACCATCTACCATCTCAATAAAATGCCAATATAGGAGGAAGAATACTTAAGTGTAAATGAAAGACAAAAAGTTTCATATTACATTAACCATTTTTTTTTAAGATGTGCCATTCTCACTTTTTAATGTTTCTCAAACAAAAATGGATTTTACAATTAAGGGCATATAATTTTCAATTGACGTTCATTTTCCTTTGCTTGTACACAACTAAAAACACCCAATCTTAAAATCAATGACATCTGACCTTTAATGAACTATGATACTGGGGAAGGGAAAAACACATTCCAAGTTCTCTCGAAAGATAAAGTTCTATAATCTTTGGTAGAAAACTATACATGTATGCAACATGAAATGTAGATCTTTCTCAGTACTGTGTGTAGACTAGGCTGCCCTATATCCTCACATAATTTTGTTTTAAAAGATGAGCCAGGGGTTAGAGAGATGGCTCAGCGTTAGAGCATATACTACTCTTTTTTTTTTTTTTTTTAGTTTAAGGTATTTATTTTTCCCCCCAACAGCTCTCCCTTTCAGTCCAAATAATGGTTCTTTTTCTTATAACTATAAATACAATACAAAACAACAGAAATAAATAGGCCACGATTATAAGAGTTATATGGCTTAGCATACATTCCCAATGTCCAATCCATATGTATTTGGCACCTGACTTTAACATTCTACTATCTAACAAGCTCCATGAGTTTAAAGTTCTATATCTAACTCAGCTTTCATACTAACTTGCCTCATAATTTTAAAAATATCTTCTTAGATCCAGAACACCCTCTTGAGAAAAATGGGACATAGACATAGTATAGGAAAGAACAAGAAAAAAGGACAGATTATTGAATATAGCCTTATACCTTTGTATACTGATACAAAATTAATATTATATTTGGCTAAATTGGTATTGATCATTGTATATTAATGCAAATTTAAGATTGTATAGGGCTACATCGGTATTGATCTTTGTATATTGATACAAAATTAAGATTATATTTGGCCTCAATGGTATTGACCCTTGTATATTAATGTAAAATTAAGATTGCATTGGGCTACATCGGTATTGATCTTTGTATATTGATACAAAATTAAGATTATATTTGGCCACATTGGTATTGATCTTTGTATATTGATACAAAATTAAGGGTAATGCTTCTTAAAGGTATTGTTCGTAGTAATACTTAAAAATTAAATGTCAAGTTTTGACCTCTCGCTACCAACCGACATAAACTGTTTAGGATAATTAAGAAATGGAAACTAATAATCATGAAAACGTGTCATTTTGTTAGTTACTATGACAGTCTATCACAG